>JAMKPZ010000630.1:0-102167 GCA_024699675.1 Amphibolis antarctica | reverse complement strand
AGCAGAAGGTCATTCACGAGCCTCGTGACCAGGCAAGCAGCCAACCCCATGACCACACCCATCTCCCAACCTCTCTTCCATGTGCTCTGCTGGTGGATGTGTATCTGCTTCCTCCTATTTCTGGGAGCACAGGTTGCGTCGACGCTCAAGATTGGCGTTGTCGTCAACCCCAATTCATTAGATGGTATAGAGCAAAGGATCGCTGTCGAAGTTGCCGTTGAGCAACTCAACTCTCCGGCGTTACCCATATCTCTCTACTTCAAGAACTCTACCAATGTGGGTCCTGCTGCTGTAGGTAGGTGAAATATATAGATATGGTTGGTCCTTTGCGTTTTGTTTCTATTTATTATTGAACAAATGCAAAAACTTGTGGGTTTTATAAAAATAATTATAATAAAACAAACGGAGATATATATGCAGAGGATATTCCTTGTGTATTTCTGTAGTATTTTAAACTACAGCCATATATATATGTTTGTTCCATATCAATAAAAAATTTGTTGGGTTTTGTGTCATATACCAATTGACCATGATCTCTGTTTTCGACCAACGAATTGGTGTTGCAGTGAAGGATCTCATCAATCGATGGAGAGCAGATGTGGTACTCATCGGAGCCCAAACATGGACGGAAGAAGCATTGATGGTCGGGGTAAAGGAAGCATCAAGGGTAGTGCAAGTTCCCTTAGTCACCTTTCCAAACGGAGTTGGAGCACTTGCTCCTGCTACTTTATGGCCTAATTTGGTTCGAATGTCGGGTAGGCTCTCTAGGCAGATTCAATGCATCGTCGATCTTGTCAAAGGCTACAATTGGAGGAGGGTTGTTGTACTCTACGAAGATGATGGCTTTGGTGGCATCTCTAGTGGAAGCATCTCCTTCTTTTCCAAGGCCCTTCAAGGCATTGGATCAGATGTTGAATGGTACAAGGCCTTTCCACGCTACGACACCTTGCTGAAACCCACGACGACGATCAAAGAAGGGTTGAAGGAGGTGAATGAAAGCAAGTGCAGGGTGTTTATCCTCATCCAAGCCTCACCGGAATTTGCGACAGACCTATTCCGACAAGCAACAAATTTGGGGATGATGACGGAAGGATACGTTTGGATCACCAACAACGGCATCACTCGTCGTCTCAACTCCACCATCATGTCGCCCTACACGCAAGGCGTGGTGGAACTCATAAACTTTGTCAACAAATCCAACACCAATCCAACGTATCAAAGTTTCTTCAAAGATTTTCAACGGAGATTCAAATCAAAGACCGGTAAGGAATTAACCACAAATGATGCCGACCCTGGTGTTATGTCACTCCTTGCATATGATGCAATCCAAGCTGTCGTCAAAGCATCGAAAACGGGGGAAATGGTATCCTCTGATAGTATAGCAACATCTAACTTCCATGGTCTGAGTGGATACATCCAATTCAACAACACGGAGTTATCATCAGCACCAAACGAAATCATGTTCAACATTCTAAACATTGTGGGTAGTGGTGTTCGAGAGTTGGGAAATTGGTCTCAGGAGAAGGGTTTTGTGAGCAACAAGCACGGTGGTGGTAGTGGTGTTGAGGCCTTTGGGTCGGTGTATTGGCCAGGAGGACCGTTGAGAACACCTGGTGGATGGGATGTGCTCGACGTGCTCATTCCTACCAAAGGCACGTTTTCTCAATTCATTGAAGTGTCAGACAAGAATTACTATTCAGGCCTCTCGATCAAGGTTTTCGAAAAAGCCTTGAAGAATATGTCTTATCATCTTCGCATCAACTACAAACGCTTCGACGGTGTCGCCTACACTGATATGGTGAAAAAGGTGAAGTCCTCAAAGGTATACATATATATATAAGTGGTAATACCCTTCTTGTTGATTTGGCTTTCAATTGCGACAATAGTATATATGCATAGAGCTAGATTCCTCATATGCTACATGTCATCAGTACTCCTCAGTGGTGATTTATATAAATATTATCTTACAATGGTAGAGGCACACGGCTGCCGTTGGAGACATCACCATCGTGAAAGACCGCTTGCAATATGTTGACTTCACAATGCCCTACATGGACTCTGGGCTATCGAAGTTGGTTCCGACGGAACGTCAACTTAATGAACCGTGGATTTTCATAAAGCCATTCACATGGAAGGTATGGCTTTCAATCGTAATTTTATCGTTCTACATGGGTGTCATCACATGGTGGTTGGAAAGCTCTAAACCAAAACAACCAATGCCAAACCAAAACTCTGGAACATTGTGGTATGGCTTCTATGCCATCTTCTTCTCTCAAGGTATGGTTTACACAAGACGTCAAGTCGTAGTTAAGGTTTTAAATATGTAACCCTTGTTTAAATATGTGATTGCTTGTTAATTATACATATACACACATGATGCAGGAAGTCTTAAAAACAATCTTGCACGAGCAACAATGCTAGTGTGGCTTTTTGTGGCTCTAGTTTTAACCCAAAGTTACACTGCAAGTCTAACCTCCATTTTAACGGTCCAAAAGCTTCAACCAAAGACCATAAGTACTGAGATGATTGGCTGCAATAATCCTTCGTTTGTTTGTCGCTATTTAAAGCATGTCCTTGGTTACAAGAAAGAACAGATCATCAACGTCAGTTCAGAACATGAATACCCTTCGGCATTTCTTAATGGAAGTATCACAGCTGCGTTTCTTGAAACTCCTTACATTAGAATCTTCCTCTCTAAACATGGCAAAAATTATACAGTCACGGGACATACCTACAAGCTCGGCGGTTTTGGTTTTGTAAGTAAATTAACTACCTTAATTCTTTTGTGCATTAATGCAATGATACATGTGTCAGCTGATCTACAATTTAGAAAGTTGTAATCTTTTGAAATTAAATATTTTTTGAACTTATCATCCTTGCAGGCATTCCAAAAAGGCTCGCCATTGACATCAGACGTCTCAACTGCAATCCTAAACATAGTCGAGGACGGCACATTGAAAACGTTGATAGAGGAAACGTTCCAAGTCGACATTGATGCTTGTCGAAGCAACGAGCCCATCAGGGAGACAGAAAATGTTAGCCTTGGCATCGATAGTTTTTTGACTCTCTTCCTCATCACTGCTAGCGTACCTGCTTTTCTTGCCATTCTATCCTTCTTGCACCAAAGGTTCAAGCAACAAAGCAGTGACCATGCGATCAAGCAAGAGCATGCCACGCAACCTGACTCTGTAGAGAGAGAAGTGGCGATGCAAACAATGGGGAGCACTGAACATAAGGAAGCAACATTGCTTCAACATGTGCCTCCTTAATTCCACAGAGAGTTAATGTAAACTACAATAACGATGTTGATGGTTGCTCCACCTGAATAACTCAAACATGCAAAATAGTGCATCCTTGTGCCTACTGTGTTGTATGTGTTCAATTGGGTTAGTGACTATGTTCCTTCATATGGTTGCTCCACTATTGGGGCATTTTGTCGTCCTTAACATATAATTCATTTCATCGATCATTTTGAATTACAATAATAATTGAACAATACATCTACCATCTCACACATTAGTACTGAATCTAAACATCAAGATCTTACTACCGAGCTACATTGGCTCTCTTACTTGCTCCTTGAACTTTAAGTCCAACCAAAACATACCAGTCATATGGTAAATCACATTGAATGCTACTCTGGGAGGAGGGGTATGAATGTTGGGTTGGGAATTTCTCGTGTAAATGGATTTGGTTGGAAAATCATTTCATATGATTTCCTCACTACACAAACAAGCTAACTTACATTTTTGGTGAATGAAAAATATCTTTTTCAAAAATTCTAAGTACACAAACACTCATTCGGTACAAGTAAAGTATTCTAGCTAGAGTACTAATATTCAGATTTTAAGATCATTGAAACAAACAAACTAGTGTTAACGATCATGCACCTAAAATTTTGTTTGATAAAGCTAATAGATTAGGTAAGTCTAAAGTTAATGTTTTTTTTAATGTCAACACGATTCTCACATTGTAACATTTAAACGTATAATAAAAATTCTTACAAATTTTATTATCGAATGAAACTTTAATAAAATAGAATTGAGATGATCGTAGTTGTCATAATTTATAACCTCCTTGTTGACTTTGCCAAGAGTACGTACAAAGAAAAAAATTTAAAAAATAAAATTTCTGCCTGCGGCTTTGTGGTGTAGGTTTAGTCCTCAAAATCTTTTTAAATTGATTAAATTTTAATTAGGCGTTAATATACATTTTGTCATCGATTTTGTGTGTTGAAGGCACAACTAATTTAGATGGTGGTAGTCAAATACGTACGTAGTAAGAAAAAAATTTCCTGACAAATTACAGAAATTGTTGTGGTCGCAAACAAGTGTGTAAATTAAAACTTGCGGCAATCACTATAAAAAAATATTAAAATATCTTTTATATTTCCCAAAATTAAGGCTTGGATTTTTTTTTTTGAAATAATAGATGTGTAATTTTTCACGTACTTTAACTTCATAAAAAAATTTTTTTTTACAAATTATATGATAAGAATAGATATTTTTATTGTAACTATTAAAAGAGAAAATATAAAAGAAATTTTCATTTCAAAAATCATATCAACTTAAAAAAAACATAAACTCTAAACTCATGTAATAGATAGATTTTATCAAATAAAATCTTAATTAAACACTAACAACAGTGTCACAACAACACTGCTTGTCCACCAAACTGATATTTTGTGGTGGTTTTATCCTTTTGATAGTTGGTTGATTTGGATTTATATCTTTTTTTTTACTTTTAACTTTTAAAAGTATTTCTAACTTAATGATGACTTATACATTCATCAATCTACTCCTTTTATTATCAAAATTACTCTTCTCTCTTTTTTAATCTCAAAACTATTCTTCAAATTTTCAAAATTTTCGATATGTACAAATTCCACTTCAAAATTGAAAAAAGTTAGTTTGAAACACATCCTACACATCTCATTCTCATGCAGGATTTTGCAATACTTGAACATTACAAAAAACTGACATCCATTCCTTTGGTATCATCACTTAGAATTTTAAGCCATAACCACAAATGTAAATGCATGTATACTTCTATCCATGCAGAAAAACAAAAAAAATAACTTTTTCAACTGCAGCACTGCAGTTGTATTCATCGTGAACCTTGGATGATTCAACAAGATGCAAAAGAAAAAGAAAAAGATAATAATGTCAAGGACCATGGAAATCTCAATCAATCCGTGTCTGCAAGTCCAATCCGAAAGACCCGTTCTAGCAAACATTGCTTAATTGCTACATATGTTTCACATCCAGTATCATAATTCGATCTTTTTTGTGTGCTTCATATGTTTTTCAAAACCACTGGTTAAATTCCACACTACCATGTCATGGTTAGTATGACTTCAAATAATTTTTTTGGAACAATAACGGAGGAAATATCATTAAAAGCAAGAAATGAGGAAACCTACACAAGTTATAGGCAGAGCAAACAAAAACAAAAAGGGAGGAAAACAGCGAATTCTGGGAAAGGAAACCTGAAGAGCAAGATTAATTGAAAATAAGCAAAACAGAATAACATTAGACAAGTGGTACGAGTTGAGTGTGCTGAATAACAGTGATCCAGAATTTTAACACATGGTAGCAATTAGACAATTGTGCTTACAGCATCTACTGCATATATATTTCATCTAAATGATCTTTCTCCACAACTTGGTCCTTAGGAAATTTCGGTTCATCAGAACATTTGTCTTCCATGATGTGATCCTTTCCAAGTCCCATTTCATCTGACTGCTTGTTCTCCACATTGTGAACCTTGAGAATTTCCATTTTACCATGCAAAATGTCGATCTTCTTAGCAAGCTGACCAACCTGATCCTCATGTGCCTCAAATTTGCCAGACCATTCTCTTGAAAAGTCAAGTAACATCCTTGTAATTTTGTTGAAATCAAGCACCTTCTTCTCTAAGATCAGCTTTTCTGATTCCATTTCCTCCAAACGTTTCCTTTCAATCTCTCTAACGGTAAGAACAACGCCACCAGATCCAGGAACATCCATGTAAAGAGGATCGATACACTGTGGGAACTTTTTCCCATACTCTGCATATGTCTCTCGAATTCTCCTCAGAGCATTCTGGTAACCAAACACCATGCGGGACATGACCGTGCGCTCATGCTCAAATTGTGATAACTCCAGCCCCATCTTGTGCTGATCTTCCAGCCTGCTTCTCTCCAGCGACTGGATGATCTGATCCTTTTTTTGCACCAAATCGGCAAGGTACCGTACCTGCATTTGGGAATTCATGGCATCCTGTTCTTTCTGCATAGAAATAAGCCTAGCCTTTTCTAACCAATTTATAGCTTGTTCCACACATGCTGACGTTGAATGATCCCAGGATTCATCATAGTGCAGTCGCTTGGGAATATTTCCTTGAGAGAAATGCTGATCATCATTATCCTCTCCATCACCATCAATCTTAGAAGCTGGTCTCTTACCAACGTGCCCAGACAAGGAAGAACTAGCTGCAGTGGAATTCCCAGGAACATTCTTACATGCTTCAATTGGTGAAGCCAAGAATTCTCCTGGAGAGGGATCGAGAGACTGCTGCACTGTTGGAATAAAAGAAACATTATCTGTATTCATACCTTGGAGAAGATCAGAAGAATTATCCAAGTTTGGGAACTTAGAAGTGAAATCATCCTCACGTGTTTCATGATTGTCCATCCCATGCTCTCCTTCATTAGCATCAACATCAAATTCCATATTTTGAACGTTGGTGCTGCAAGGCCTCAAGCAATGCTGGTCAATTCCATTCCTCCTACCCAAGGACGACTGCTGTTGCCTAGCCTGCTCCAAACTCCCACCATCATCAGAAGCCAATCCAGACGTTGTTGCATGAAGCACCTGATTTTCCACTTTCTCAGGCTCTGCATTACCACCAACATTCCCTCCTTTCTCCACACAAACGGCCTCGGACATTTCTGCATCTTGTTCCTCCTGTACTCCATCCACAGGAACCTCTCTCGGTGGCTCCTCATCAAACAATCCGGGCCTCTGATGCCTCATCAACATCTGCAAATGTGACGCATAACAGCAAACTCCAGACTTGTGCGCGTCCAAAAGCTCCCTATGCACCATCTTCCACAACACCCCAGCCCAATCGACCCTATTCGCCTCCCCTTTTTCGATCTTCATGATGGCCTCCTGCCCCTCTTCTGGAACAATCCCAACCTCACCTAACAAAACCACCCACCCCAGCAGAAACTTCACCAGTGCCGCCTTCGTCCCCTGGTCCTCGAACAATCCTCGATCACTTTCATCGATCTCCGGGAGATGGATCTTCTTCCGCGGAAGCTTGAGCGCACGGGCCATAAAGATCCTTCCCGCGTGCACTCGCCTGTTTTTCACTTTCACGCAAAAAGTCCGCCGGTTGTGATCGTAGTGAGCGATTAACTCCACAATCAGGTCTTTCCTTATCTCCTGGTCCAGCTTCAGGTTAACGAAGTCCCAGACGCCAAGGAGGCGGAGAACTCTCTCGTGCTTCGACACATCAAAGTCGACGGAGGTTGGAACGAAGGGCTGGCAGTCCAGATTGGCGAGGGCCCCAAGCTTTCCGTCACCTACCGGCATTGCTACCGGTTCCGGCGGCGATTTGGATCGACGGGCTTCCGGCTGTCGTGGTGATGGTTCTAGGGATTCGATCACGGGGACTTGGGGGAAGTGCAATTAGGGCAGGCGAGTTTTGACTGTCTTGTGCGACGTGCGGTAGCGGAACAGTAGCTTGAGCTTTTTCCGCAGTGAATTGAAATAAGGTGAGATGTATTTTAAAAATAAGTATGTAATTTATGATATAAATATTTTAATATAAAATATAAAAATTATTTAATAAATATTATTATAAATGGTTATCAAAATAAAAATATATAATAAAAAATACATTTTATTACTTGTAAAAAATAGGTGATTATAGGTGGTTGTAACGTTTATTTTTACTTGTAAAAAATACATTTTACGTTTCTTTTATTATGCATGAAGTTACAATTATTTTTAATAAATAATCAAATTCCTTATATAACAGTAATTAAAGTTTAATTTCAATTGTTATTTATATAACTTTAATTTCATCGTATCTTCTCATTTTTACTATGTATAATTAAAATTAAAATATTAATTTGCCAAATAACGTAACTTCGTACTTTCGCTCAACCTCCTCCAACGCATACCCATCTGCACTCAGTGTGATTTAACTCAAACTTTAAAAAAATTTATCTTCAATATAAAAAAATACAATTAAATTTTAAAAAAAATTCAACTCCAACCCCAATTCTTCTACAGTACAACTTCAACTTCAACTTCAACAAAAAAAAACTACTAACAAATGCTACCTTAGCTTGTGTTTATTTAGGTGTTTTAGTGATATTAAATGAATAATAAATAAAATATGTAAAATAATAATAAATAGTATTTATTATAATAATGTGGTAATAGTATTTTTTTCAGAATTACGGTAAATAATGAATAAAATATGTAATCGAATAATGAATGATATTTATTATATTAATGTGATGATAGTATTTTTTTAAGTTGTGATCATAGTTTTTTTTTTAAAAATTATTATATTTAATAAATAATAAATAAATTAAAAATTATTTAATAAATAATATTATAAAATACTTATATATACTGTAAAAAATGAAATTACATGAGATAAAATACTAGCTAACAGAGACATTGACAAACAAGACCGGCATTCAAGGTTCTGTTCGGGTACGGGCTTCATATTTCAGATGGGCTTGAGCTTGAGCCCATAGCGTAAAGGCCCATATTATATATTGTCATAAAAAATAGATCTGTAGATGGGCTTTTTAAGTTTATTTAGGTACCATTCATCATCGTATAAAAATTGTTCTTGAAGTACAGAAAATTGATTCTAAGATAAGGGAAGGTTTGTACGTTCTAGAAAGTGAAAAGAAAATTTTAAAAATTTTATTATTAAAATATTAAAAATTTAAAATATTTTTAATTTTAATCTATTTTTTATTTCCGCTAACAATATTGAAACGATAATGGTTATAAATTCTTACCTTTTTGAAAAAATAAATAAAATAAAGTAAAGGTTGATATATGCATTTGTTCACGTCAATGTCTTTTAAACAAAATTCAAATATCACCTAACATATATCAATACATATTTCACCACTATAAAAAAATACATGAATAATACTAATGCATATTTAACCGCTCTTTAATAAAAAACTCCACATTTTTCCAAATATTGCATATTATTTTAAAATATGCAATAGTTTTCCTAAATATTGCGTAACGAATTAAAAATTATGTTAATTTTTATTTTATAATTTAATTAAAGTGTAACCTATAATTATTTAAAATGTAGAAATATTAATATGATTGAAGAATATGATGAAAAAATTATAAAAAAAGTGTATCGAGAAATTTCCATGTATCATGACAATAAGAATGATTTTAGGAATAATAAAGAATGATCCGTAAACTTAACTTTAAGTTAATATCCACGTTATCAAAAGATCTTTCATAAAACTTTAGATTTAAAATTTCATTAATGAAGTAAAATTATCTTAAATTAATAATTTAAAAAAAAATACGTGTGTCTGCACGTTGCATGTATTTAAAATAAATTTTCTTTCAGAAGATAATAGAAATATTATTTAAAACTCCTCCTGTGAACCTGCTCTCCAACAAACAGTGCAAGTTTCATATTTAACCTTTTTTTCCATTTATAAAATTTTATAATTTTTTTATTATAATAACTGTATCTTAAATATTTTTAAACATTCCTAAACAACTCAAAATATTTTAAAATAACCACGGTAATGATTATCTTAAATTTTTCATAAAATGTAAAATATCGTAAAAATATTTTAATATTTATTCAAATTTTTGATGACATTTTTCAAAAAATTTAGGATTTAAGATTTTTAATTTTAGATGACATTTTTTAAATATTTTCTTTTCTGTTGTATTTATTTATTTACTGTACTTTTTTATAATTATAATTATCTACTGGAAACTCTACGTAGGTTCACAGTGACTACGCTTTTATATAATTAAAAACTAATTAAAAAATAGTCCTGCACTTATCAGTTTTATTTTAATTTTTTTTTTAAAATAACTTTTTTATATTCGCAAAAAATGATTTGAAACGTCAAACGTCAATTGATGTGCATAAAGAATGGTCCACCAATACGTGTGTGCCACGTGGAAAATTTTCCATCGAAGGCTACGTGATTTCAGAGGAGATTTGATTTGAAATCAAAGAAAAGAATATTAAAATATTAAAAATTTAAAAATAAAATTTGTTATAAGATTATTTACGTACCTTATGAAAATTAAAGAAAATTTATATTTAATTTTAAAAAATTAAAAATATTTTAAATTTTTAATATTTCATGAATAAAAAAGTTTCTAAATTTTTTTTTTCATTAATTTTTAATGTGCACAAATCCCCTTTTATAGTCCAATTTTTTTATTTTTTACCTTTTCAAATGTTAAATTTTAAGTTGGAATTTTGTAAGTGGAATACAATTTTTTATTTTTTATTTTTAATTACTTTTCATATGGAAATGTCTCCCAGGAAAAAAAAAAAAAAAAAAGTAGCGGAGGTTGAATAGTTCTCCTTGCAATTCGTTGATTTTTTTTTGATAATGGTAGTTTTGTATTCACCAAAATTTAAATTTTAATAAAAATTATAAATATTTTTGCATTGAAGATCTAAAATATGATGAAGATCATAAGATAAGGTCTAAAACTAAAGAAAATTGTTTGTTGTTGGATCCATAATTAATCTTGTGGGTCCTTGTGATTCATAGATTATTTTATATCATATGGTTTCAAGACATATGGTATGTGAATAAAATTAAAATTGTATAGTAATTTAAGTGATAAAAGTTTATATATTAAAATTTGTATAATAATAATAATGTTAAAAATAATTCTATAAATTGAAAAGAACTACTCGAACTATAAATGAAGGTAAGAGAAGTGTATCTTCTACTCATTTGTTGTAATAAAAATTTCTTATTTTATTTAATTTTACAAAAGAAGAAAAAAGAAAATTTTCATAGGAAGAAAAATGGTGAAAATATTGATTCCTAAAAGATAAGCGATTTTTTTCATGTAAAATATATTTATTTTTGGGGGGTTGTATCAAAACATTTCTATATTTTCAAATATTTATGTATTTTGAAAAATGTAAAAAAAAATTTAAAATTTTTCGTTACCGTATAAATTTTTTTCTATCATTTCTTATTAAATTAAAAAATTCTTATAATTAATAAAAATTTCATCAAAACACACTACCTTAGTCTCACACCTCTTACTCAACCTTCTTCGATCATTATCAACAAGTAACATACAAAAAATATAAATTTATATTTGAAATATAAAATATCTATAAATTTTATTTAAATTAATTTTTTAAAATTTTTACAACATACACAAATAATTATATAAAAAAATAAATTTCTTAATTTTCCTTTTCCTCTTTTTCTTCTTTTCTATTTCTTAAATTTCTATTTTTCGTATTTTTTAGACGTGTGTTTTTTTGAAAATTAGAAAAAAGAAAAGAAAGCTAAGTACGAAATTTTAGATAAAACAGACAAATAAATAACTTCTTTTACCATTATTATATAATTTTATTATAAAATAAAATATTAAATTTAAGATTATAAATTTTAATAAATTTTTTTTCGATCATTAAGATATTAGTAAATAAATAAAAGGTGGAAAATGGTCACCGGAAAAGGTGGGTACGTGGTGGTTCCACCGTCGCTGTGACGGCACACCGACCGGGCCCCCACGCTCTTCCAGCTTCCGGCGGCGTCGTTCATTCCTCCTGTACCCCACCGTCGATGGCTGACGGCTGCGCTTGGGGATTAGAGTACACCTGGTCGTCGTGACGGGGTCGATCGAGGAGTGGAGGGTTCGTGATCGGGACGGTGGACTTCATCCTTCCATTCCGCCCGTTTCTCGCCGTTCATCCGTCGAGTCATCTCCCACCATCGGCTGCGGTGGGTGTTGTTTGATTCGATGTATTGGTGTTATCGCATTAAATACCTCTTTTTTAGGTCGTGGAGGTTGAGTGTTTTGTTGTTGTTGTTGTTGTTCTTGTCAGCTCCTCAGCTAGTAGTGGTCCTGCTGTCCTCGGGTTCCAGTTGGGTGAAGATCGGTCTCGTTCGCCAACGTTTGCTTGTTTTGAGGTACTGATCCTGCTGCCGTCGAGCTTTTTTTGTTGGAATTTTCGGGTTGATTTCATGATTTGTGTGTTCTGTGATCCGGGTGTGCTGACTTTTTGATGCTCTGGTGGGTAGCTGGGAAAATAAAGGTGGGAGCTTGTTGAGTTTGTGTTGATTCCGTATTGGTTTACTTGTTTCACCTTGTTTTCTTTGGATTGATTCCTTCTGGTGTTCTTGTGCGCGATCAATTTGTAGTTTGATGAAATTGGTCTCTTTCTAGTTAGAAAATATTGTCTTTTTTCTTCTTTTCTTATGAACGTGTTCATCCTTCTTTGTTCATTTCTGGTTGTAAATGGTCGGATATTTTGGTCATTCATTAAATGGCCTTGGGGGTTTATGTAGAAACTTTCATCTGACGAAGGCATGAGGTGATTGAGAGTTATTGAGGGAGTCTCAGGGAAAACACTGTTCTCACTGCAAATAAGAAATTTCAGCTTTATCTATCTGGGCATCACTCTTTAAAGGTTTTCCTGTTGTGGAAGTATCTGTACCAAAGGAGGGATGTGCCTTTGAAGAGGACGCGGCTCGTGATGCCTAAATGTTTCCCTGTTTGTGGCTTTTATGGTATGAACATTATGATCATTGGTATCACACAACAATCTAGTTTTTGGGTTTTCCTTAAGGAGTTCTCCTACTAACTCTTCCATTTTTGCACCGCTAAACTGAAATTCAGGGCATGCTTACGAATAGGTTTTTTCAACTATTAAAATTATTTCCAACGTCATTATTACTATTCAGATTCTAACATATAAACTTTTATCACTTAAATTACTACATAGTTTCAATTTTGTTCACGAAACTAGCTCCATCTTCAGTTTTTTTCAACTTCCAAAGCTGAAAAAAATTGCTCGTGAATGCACCCTTAGATATCATTTTCTCGTTTCTAGTTCTCATGATGATTTTTATCTTTATTGATCAATTATTCAGAATTCATGTCTATCATCAACTTCCTTACCAATATAAATCTTTTATTTCAGGTTTTGGTTAGGTGTCTTCTTGCTTGTTAGAAATGGGATCCGGAGATTGGTTCAAGACTATAATCAGTAGGAGGAAAACAAAGCAAGACAAGTTAAGAAAGACAAAGGTGAAGATTGCAACTCTCTTCTGCATTAAGAACACCTTTGAAAATGAGCATGCAACTAATCTTTTGTGTTCATACGCTTGCTCTAAGACATTTACGGGTATAGCTTAGGAACAATTATGGGATCTATTGTGCATTTATGACCAAAACCAATTATTTCTTTGTGATTGTTCTTACAGCATCCATCCTTAGAAAAATCAAAGGACTCAAAGTCTAGTAAGTGCAACAATGATGTCCACAATGTGCTCACAGAGGATGTTGCTGCCACTCGTATTCAAACTGCTTTTAGAGTCTACAAGGTATTTATATCATTTGGTTGAAATGAATTTGAGAGGTGTACAAGTGTTCTTTCCTTATTTCATATTTACTTAAAAGGAAACTAACTTGGTTTCAAAACCTAACAGCATTAACATTTTCAAAAAAAAAAAAGTGAGGATCTTTGCTCTATTTATTTCTTTAATTGAACCGAATCTACCTGATTCCCTCTGCCAACTGCAAAGCAACTTCTATTCTGCATACAAAGAAATAGAATTGAACCTGAAGAAAAAAACTAAAAATAATTTTCTAAACCTAAATCTTCGCACATCCACTCAATCCAATATAAGGATACTTATAAGGCATAACAAAAATCGCATGAAATGGAGACCATTGAAATAGTTTAACATTAAAAAATTAAGGATGGGACTTGTGTATATGCATTCAAAGACTCAGTTGAATGTCTGTATTTCAATAGTTTTAAAAGTTTTTGTTAGATTCCTTAATGAACAGATACAATGTGATTCTTTTACCCAATATGTTTTGTTGTCTTCGAATTTTTAAAATTTAGTATATATGAATTCCAATTTTGTCACAATTTTTATTGCATTTGTGCCTAGATAAACTACAATAGAATGCTATGGTTGCAAAAAAAGAACCATAAAGAAGGCTATTGCTGAGTGACAGTTTGATGTGTTAGAAAGAATATCCTCCATATCATGAAGTGGCATTTTTAGTTGCTCTTGAAAATTTAAAGCACTTAACAAATTTGGATGGCTAAAAATTGGTCGTTCTTATTATTAGTTGATACATTTGTCCCATCCATAAACCATGGTACACCATGTAAGTGCTTTTATTCAGAATTACCAAGTCTGTCTTAATATTTTTAGAGTTAGTATGTTTTTGGTTTGCTTAGTTCTTGCCCCACAAAAAGAACAAATGTTTTGTTCATGTATGGTAGGCACAAAGGACTTTACATAATTTGAAAGGTCAGGAAAGATTACGAGCTATGGCCCAGAAACTGTTATTGAGAAATCAACCATCAATTACACTAGGCAATATCCAGCTGTGGAGCAGAACTCAATCCCAGATTTCAGCCCGTCGAATGCATATGGTAACAGAAGGTCGAATGAAGCAGAAGAAGCTTAATAGCCAGTTAAAAGTTGAGGCTAAGCTTCATGATCTAGAGGTAAAGCCAATAGCCTTTTATTAATATCTAATTTTTTTAATCATCATTTTCTCCATCGGTATCTTTGAGGAATGAGAAGATTGTATGTCTTTCTGGTCCGTAGCATCCTAACATGGAAGACAAAATAAATTCATGATCACAGGGGATGTCAAATGTAAGGATCTCAATAAAATTAATTGCAATGACTGGATCAGATCTGAGAAAAAGATCATCTTTTTTAGTAGCAAGAAATGCTTATGTTTTCATCAATAAAATGCAAGTTACTTTAAATTTCTATTTATTTTTAATTGCATTAGCTCATTAAGGTAAAAAGATAACAAGTAGTTGCTCAAATGTTGGCTTGACATTAAGCCTGCCATCATACTTCAGCAAAAATTTCCTCTGTAGTCTCATGTGGCAAGCTAATAATAAATTATTAGGCCAATTTTTGAAATTAGAGCTCCATAGAAATAACAAATTCAAAACTGCAGCTCTCTCGAACATATTTTTGAGAACATAGTTCTAATGACATTGTCATGCTATTTGGAAGATTTTTTTTAAAGACAAACCAAACACTGTGACTCAATCACCATGACTGGATTAAATTAAAAATGATGATTGGATAAGTGTGTTTTTTTTAGAAAATGTCATATGATTCAATGTTATGTGTTATTTTCGTTGAACCAGACGATGTGAAATTTTCACTAGCCAGTCATGTGCCATCCCTTTATTTCAATGTTCTAATTTTTATTATTGTCAAGTGACACTGATAAACACAAATCCTTTGTTGTCCTACCTTTTTATTTTGTTTGCAATCAACACCAGGTGTAAGCAGTGTAAACTCTGGCAAATTTTTTTCTGAATATAAGATACTTATATGATAATATGTGGAAGAAAGGAATTTATGTATCCTTCCTTACATCGTGGGATTATGGCATGAGTTGTTATTGTATAAGATGCTTTTTTGATCTTTTTGGATTCTTGATTGTCTCGCTCTTCATTTACATGATCTTACTATCTGGACTTCCTAAATGAGTGTATTTCTTAGCACAGAATACTCTGTTTCATCAATTGGATGATAATATGCATTGATGATAATCAACCTTCTTTTATGCCCTAAAAAACTATATTCACGTATATAAGATGATACCTTCTATCTAATCGTTTCCTCCAGCTGGGAATTGCTGAAATGATCATGGTTGTTCCTTATGGTTGGTACAGTAGGAGTAATCCATGGTTGACAATCTTGCTAGACTATCTCGTTGACAATTGGAAGAACTTGTTAGACTATCAACAACAATTGTTGACAATCTTGTCCTTGCTGTACTGGAAAAACTTGCTATACCATCAGCAACAATTGTTTGGAATGCCATATCTTGACAATCTTGTCCTCATGGAAGAACTTGCTAGGCTATCGCCAACAATTTTTTGGAATGCCGTATGATTTGAACACTCTTGTAGTAAGACTGAATTACATTAATTTTTGTGTTTGTGTGGCTAGGTGAAAATAGTTTCATCTATTATTTTGACGTGCAATCCAGCACATGTTTCTTTTGTATCTCACTACTTTGAGATGCCATATTGCAGAGAATTGAGATCTAGATAGCATAATATATATGGATCATATGGTGGGGTTGGCATTGTGACAACTTGCAGTGCCACATATTCTTGAAGACATCCATGTTGAAACATATGATCATTCATGTTATTGTTTAGTTTAAAATAATCCAAATAAATTTACCAAAGCATCTTAAATTGTTGGCCATTTTCAGTTAGAATGGTGTGGAGGTTCCGAAACAATGGAGGAAATCATTGCTCGAATCCAACAAAGAGAAGAAGCAGCAGTGAAGCGTGAACGCGCCATGGCATATGCCTTCTCTCATCAGGTTTTTAGTTAATTGTGTCTTTGTTTCCCTTGACATTATTGACTGAAACTCCAAAATTATATGCAGTGGAGGGCAAACTCTTGGCAGAACCAAGGGCCTTTTGCATATGAATTTGGTGATGGCTCTTGGGACTGGAGCTGGATGGAGCACTGGATATCAGGTCGCCCGTGGGAAGCCCGGACTCCCAACCGTGGCGCCAAAACTGTCAACCTCACTAAATCACAGACAAACACACCAGGAAAGCTTGACAAGAGGTCAACCAAGGTCTCTGTATCTGTTAAATCTGCACAGCCCAATGGGAGTCGACCTGTTAGAAGATTGTCTCATCCAGCAAAAGCTGAGAGAACAACTACCACACGGACAGGTGCAGAGGTGCTTTCCTCTTCTACCCCAGAAGGCAATAGCTCAAAAGTCAATGGAGGACTGCAAACAAATGAAAAGATGCAATGATGCAGAACATCCTCTTGGATGGTGCCAAGAGCATTTTTATTCATTTTTTTCCTTTCTCTTTCTCTCTTCCAGTGTACATCATTGTGTGTTTTCCAATCTCTTTTATTATCCATTGGTTTTTCTACTTTGGAGGATAAGTTTAAGGTCACAGACACTTTGCTTGTGGTTTGATGTGCAAAGGAGTGGAATGAGTGGACTCTATCCATGTAAAAAACAATAATGTCTTGTAGCTGATCACCTTTTATGACATTGATTGTGAAGTTTGGGGGATAAGCTTATGCCTTCTGCTCTTCTGAGCTGCTGTTCATATTCTTCATGGTGTGATTATTTGCCTTCTGCTTTATTAATTAGTATAATGAAAAAAATTTCTCATTCAGTATCAACTTTGTGATAAGATTTTCCTATTGTAGTAAATCTTTATCAGTATTTATTAAACTTTTATTATTGAAATATTTAAATGAAAATTAAAGTTTAATCATGTGTATAAATTATTTTTATACAGATTTATTTTTTTAACATTTCTATAAATTCTCATATATACACAAAAACCTAAATTTTTAATTTTCATCATTTTTCATATATACGTAAATAACACCCATATTATCGTATAATTTCTAATCAAATTTTATCATTTTCATTTCTTGTTAATTTCTAAATTCTCGTTATTTCTTTTTTCATCATTTTTACATACGCAAATGGACCCCTAACATCTAATAGATTAGCAAAATTAGAAGTAAAACAACTTTTACATATCATTATCAACATTGTCAAAGTTTTTTGTAACTTATTAACTTTGTTGATAATTTTAACATCTAAGATTGTTTTTTTTTTATCAAGAAAGAACAAGAATACAGTACAAATCAATGTTAGAAAAATAATTTCCTTTGAATAATAGAGTCTATTCCCAAACAAGACCTGGGAGTTTAGAGCACATGCACAACTACAAAGTTTGGTAGTGGTTCGATGAAGTTAATGAAACACAAGACACAGAGAAAGGGATTGGGTATAACAAAATGAGCAAAAATAAATGAAACATAAAATAAAATATATTGACATAATTTTTGTAAAACTGCAATGATAGTAATAGAAGTAATCGAGGGGAAATTGATATTCACACCGACAATAGTAAAAACACGAGAGTCACTTAGAAGGAGAAAAATGTAAGACACAACAAGAGTAGTGAAAACATGTGAAGTAGATGTAATTGTGAGATTTAATTTTTTTCCAACAAATTATGCAAAATTTCATAAAAGATTGAAGAGTAAATCTAAAAAAAATTATTATTTATACTATTGAAAATTTTCTTAAATTTTATTTTCTGTATTTTTGAAGTGTACAAACCTATTCTAAAGTTCATGCATTTTTTAAAAATTAATATATTATTTTAAATACTTATAATATAAATTGGACATTACTCGAAAGTAACTTTAATAATGTCAGAATTAACTTTTTGAAAAAATATTCTTTAGTGATAATACTAAAATTACTTTTTCAGTGAAATTATTAGAAAATAACTTTAAGAACATTGCTAGAAAATTAACTTTTTAATATAAATTCTAAAAAATATAAAAAAAATATTTAAAAGATAGAAGCTTTTTAAGGTTAAAAGTTCATTTATGATTGTCAGAAATTTAAAAAATAAAAATTTGAAAAAAATGAAATTTTTGAAAACTGAAAAAAAGTATTTATGAACATTACAAAAAATAAAAACATTTAGAAACGAAAAATCTAAAACAATTTTTTTTTCAAAATTTCCAGATTTACAGTATAATACCTTTAGGCCCCCCAAGCTATCATTTTTGGCACTCATCTGACGGCAGTTGGAAGATTCACTCCGATCATCGCCGCCACCGATCCGATGGACAGAACCCAGAGGCTGACCGGCCTGATCCAACGCCTACGCAACTACAAACCACCGTGCGCATCCTCCGACGAGGAAGAAGACGACGACGTTGATGAGCGAGGCAGGGTCTTCTCCCAAGTGGGCATCGCCGAGCCGGCCGCTCCGGTCGTCTCCCGGGCGGAAAGATTCCGATCCAAGAGGGCCGCGGTACTTATCTGCCTGTTCGAAGGGGAGGGCGAGGAGCTTAGGGTGATACTCACCAAGCGGTCGAACAAGCTCTCCACCCATTCCGGTGAGGTCCAGAGCTTTAAGTTTCGTGGATTCGTGGGGACAAGTGTTGAGTTTGGTTGGTGGGTTCTTTTGCAGGGGAGGTGGCTTTGCCGGGAGGGAAGGCGGAGGAGGGTGACGTCGACGATTACGCCACGGCGACGAGGGAGGCCAGGGAGGAGATTGGGCTGGATCCGGAGCTCGTGACTGTTGTCACTGTTCTTAGAACATTCCTCTCAAAGGTACAAATCTTGTTGTTTTCAATACAATAGCCATGCATTTGCAATCCCTAGCTACACACCCACTAGAAGGTACCCAGTCTAGCAAAAATAAGGGGGAGGCTTTTTACTCATTTTTCTTAATTTTTGTGAAAATCCTTTTCTATTTTTGTGACAGTTTTCATATTCCAAAAATCCGAAATGTGACAAGGGCTGTTGCAAAACATATGATAAAATGGGAATTCATGTAATAGTGTATTTGACATTGCTGGGATCTCTTCAGTGTACACTGATGAAATTGCAGTAGCTGTATGGTTGTTGTTACTTAGTTCCTTAATGGTACGGTTCCTTTTAGCTAAGGTTTTGTTTTTTTCAATTCTAACTTTAATTCTACACAAACTTCTAATGTCATTATTACTATATAAATTTTCAACGTCATTATTATCGCACAAACTTAATCATATATAAACTTCTACCAAACTAATTACTATATAATTTTAATTCCATTTGTTTTACTAACTTCAACTCTAACTCTATCCAACTCTCGGAGTTAGTTGGAGTTCTCTCCAAACAAGACCTAAATCTATTGGTTCTTTTTATCACCAACCAATTGGCTTAGTTTTCAGAGAAGAAAACTACCTGGTGCCTTGGTTTCAAAGTCAGTTTCTGTGGTTGAATTGGGATGAATTGTCAATAGAATCGCAGAAATGAAAGATTTTAAATTTTTTTATGGTTAATCTGGAATGATAAAAGATACAAGGATCATGGATACACTTCTGGTGTTAAATCAATGGTCTATATTTGTCAAAAGAATTTGAGAAACAAAACACTCTATCTTCCTTTCCAGCTTCCTGCACCCCCTCACATCCTCCTCTTCTGTCATTTCCATTGTCCCTTTCATTGCTGCCACCACCCCTCCTCTGTTGTCACCCTTATCCTCCTCTTTGCTGTCCCTCTTATGCTATACCACCTCCTCCTCCTCCTCTCACTTGCTTCTCTTGTATTACATTGCCTCCACCTCTCTACTGCCCCTTCATGTTGCACTGCTTCCTCTTTGTTGCACCTCATGTACCATGGCACTGCCTCTCTGTGTTGCACTGCCTCCTTCATATGCATTTTGTTATACAGACCACTTGAAAATTCAGTTGAACGTTTCTGATTGAGAGTTTGGTGCAAGGGTTGGTCGGTCATAACAGCTATAGGGTGAAGCTAGAAAGTACGGCCAGAGTCTACATGCAACTGTGAAACTACTAGTGTAAGCTGCTTGAGTAGGAGGTACTGCGGTTCCAAGTCTTGTAGTGCTTTGCTGCTGTAGTAGACTGGATGTTGTTGGCAATTTTCCTCCTTCACTAGGATCACACTTGGTGTGCAATCCGTGACAATTCAATACTACAGAAGCTCTTTGCCAATGGTTGAGCAGGAGAGTATGGGCAGGCTAGACAAATAGGTATTTAACTCATCAAAGGCCTTCTAGCACTCTTTAATCCAATTGATTATGTCCTACTAAAGTGGTATCCTAGTTGGTTGAAGAACCTCCTTCAAAACTCATTGTCTCAGGTTCAAAACTCTGCTCACATAGTTGATTATCATAAAGTTTTTAGGCTGCCAGCTTGTCAATGTTAGGGCATGACATGAATTGGCTCAACATGGTGATATGGTTGGTTAGACTTTTGCATCCCCTTAATTGTGGCTGGTGGTCTCATTTTTAGGATTGCTCGTACCTTTGTGGTTCACCTCTATACCTTAATGCATGACCAAGTAGCCTAGAAACTTGTCAGAGTGGGCTCCAAAGACACATTTCTCTGGGTTTAGCTTTACCTAATAGTCTCTTAGCTGGCCAAAAGTCTCCTCCAAGTCTTTGACTTGCTCCTCATCTTTTTGAGAGTCTAAAGGAAATCAATTTTTAGTAGTCATGCTCTTAAGTTTTCTATCTGCCCAAGGTCCAAGTACCACTGCAATGATACAGGTTTATGTAACTTCATGCACTTTTCCCCCTTTGATCACCAGATAAGACCATTTTTTCTGGCTCGTATTGCCCCTTCTCTCTGTCTATGTGGGGGTCACGACACTAGCACTTTTATCTCTCAGATTTGGAGATCTCCCTACTGATACAACATCATGTTGGTGGTTTCAACTTTTTTGTTGGTTGGTTCTCCTCCGCCCTACTTCATTGCTGCCATTGTTGCTACTTACACTCATTAGGGTTGCAGATGAATGGTAGTAGAGAAAGGGAAGAAGAGGAAGAAGGAAAAAAAGGGGGGTAGAAAAGGAAAAAAAAAATGTAAAGGAAAAAATAAAAGGAAAGGAAAAATGTGCTAGGGAGAGCTAGAGAGAGAATAGAAAAAAAAGCATGTGTGAAAAAAAAAGAGGGGCAGGAGAAGAATTGAGGAGGATTTTAGAAAATGGTGGAAGTAAAATATAAAAAAAAAAGAAAAAAGAAATAAAACTTTTAAGGGTAGTTCATATCTACTTGTTTTGCTATCTCTTCATGATTGAAGGTTTACTATTATTGCCTTTTGCTACAATTTCTATTATAACAATTGATTTTCTGCCTCAGATTATATTATCCAATGGTTCTACTACTATTGCCTCTATATGATTGGAGGTTTACTATTACTTGCTGTATTTTTCTTATTTTTAATTAAGTTTGTTTGTGTTGCTATTAAGTCTATTGTACAAGTTAAATGCTCCAGAAGGAGAGTGTGAAAGAATATTAATTAATGTATTCGGTATGTATAGGTTTAGCCCTATATTGTTTAAAGTGTATTGGCCTTCCTTATATAGTCTCTATACAAAGAGATCTTATATTTTGTTAATGATACATCCAACTTTCACCTATTTTTCTTATTCTAACAAGATCAAACATAATTCGAGGAGGAATATGAATTTCAAAATTTTTTGCTTAGAATGAGTTCCCAGTAATGTAATTCAAGTTTTTCCTTTTTTACAAGATTTTTTTTCTTTTTGAAGAGTGAACTGTCATGAAAAATTCTCCTTTTTCAATAGTAGTGTGGTTATCTGTGGAACTAGCTTAGTGTTCACAAATGAACTAAACATAAGAAATGCTTGTTAAGGTGTTCAGCAGCTTATGGAATCCAGCCAATTTCAATACTTTATTGAGATTGCCAAGATCTTAGAAAATTATTTAAATGCTTGACTTCGAGTCCTTGAAAAATTTTATTTCAAACTCTCAGTAAGATGGAAAATGAAATAAGGAATTAACCATTTTTCTGTTTTGCAGCATCTTCTTAGGGTGGTACCTGTAATTGGAATACTTTCAAACAAACAATCATTCAGACCAGTAGTAAACGCTGATGAAGTGGAAACAATATTTGATGCACCCTTGGAGATGTTCTTGAAGGTATGGTGCTCCGTTTCTTTAAGCTGAGCATTCAAATGTTCTCTATGGGACTGATATCATTGCTGATAAATGATGTAGGATGAAAATCGGAGATCGGAAGAAAGGGAATGGATGGGAACCAAGTTTTTGGTACATTACTTTGATTATGAAACTGGGGATGGTAAATTCGTTATATGGGGTTTGACTGCTGCAATACTGGTGCGAGCTGCATCGGTCATCTACCAGAGGCCACCATCTTTTGCAGAGAAAAATCCAAAATTGAAGATTCCTAAGGTCATCAACAGGGAAACCTTTTTACCATAAGACAAAGATTCTCCATTTTCATGGTGGTTGCATTGCCTTAAGATCTTACAGCATTCAGACCTACTCCAATAAAATCTCCCTCTGTCGACATAGAAGGCAACTACATCCACAAACTGATGCATAATAGCAATTTATTGATTGAACCTCCAATGAGTTCAACATACTAGATTTTATCAATTTGTTTTGACAAATGAAAGTATGTTGAGGGTGCAGGAATGGAGTTTACTCAATTTGTAAAGCATGTATCGTATAACAATTTTATTTCTATAAATGTTGTTTTTAGCTTGCTGACACAACTTCTCTCAAATCCCATTCCTCTGTTACCATTTGGGTATTGTGTTCAGATTTTTGAGAAAGGTCCCTCGGCCTTTCATGGAATCCACTAACAGTAATTTGGCATTTGATTTTATCCCTTTTGGTGACTTATTCTTACCATTTCCATTAGGCTTGCAGAAAAGAAAATCAAAGTAAACGAAACCAATGATGCCAATTATCTTGTGGCTTCATTTAGGATTTTAGGTGTGTATTTTGACAAGGCAGTAATTGTCTAATTATTTGGATCGGTCAAGTTGATGCCTTCATATAGTTTTCAGTTATAATAAGAAAAAATAATTATCTGTCATCAATTCTTGCAGTCTGGGCTATAACTTGCCCTTAAAATCAAACAGTATCTGATTCCAAACAATAGAAGCTACAAGCATCCCTTGCGATTCTTTTTAATGGAAATTTTGGTAGTAAAGACCAAAGAGAATAATTGGCATGATGAAAGAAGAGTGTTGACTCTCATATTCTTGTAATCTGTAAAAGGTGGATTCTTATATTTAAAGTTTATAACTAAAAGATAATGTACATACTCTATTCTACTATACTAGAACAAAAAAAAAAATGCATATGTAGGTGCCAGAATTTTTTCCTATACCCATCTAATATATTTAATTGTATGGATGATTAATCTATGGTAAAATTACCATGGATTGAAATTTGAACCTAGTTCAAGTTATATTTATTAGAATTTTTGGATTTAAAAATCAAAGGTTGAGTTCAATAGAAATTAGTCAATTTTAAGACATTTAAATTAAGCATCAGTATTCGTTTAATTAAAATAAAAAATTTACTATATATTTAGAATTATCTAATGATAAGACCACATAATTACTTTTACCATGCTTACATTTATCTGAAATTTTTTTGCACAAATTGGAAACACTTTTTGTAGGCACCTGCTGAAAAATTCCGCCCCTAGCAAAAACCCATCATGTCATTAGTGTTTATTTAATTTTTTTTGTTTTTTAATCAGTACGAAAATATAATAATCAGAATTTAAACCTTAGTGAGAAATACATAACCACTCGACATTAATCAGTTGAACTCCTTGAAGTTGGTTATTATTTTAAATCATTGTAATAAACATAAAAAATAAAATGATTCATTCACCTCTAATAATTTGAATCAAACGATACCTAACAGCCATATTGGAGTCAAAAGATGATTAAAGCCTCAATGCAAGATGTGATATTCAATTCAATGGATCAAGTGCGGCAAGCATGCGAAGGTGTCAAGGCTTCCAATTCAATTCAACTTTTAAAGTTCACTGCATCTTGAATCTTGCAGTAATAAAAGATAAGGTAGAGGTTGCATATGTGTGGCTGCCTTAGCTAATCCTACTGCAAATTTTCTTTAAAATTCATTTCAAGAATTACTCTCCTTTTTAAATAAATTTTTTGAGAAATTGCTCCAAATAATAATCTACCAGAGTCTGTAACAGAAATCAACAATAGAATCATGGGTTAGAAGACAAAGTCTTTTACCAGCCATTATTGTTCATTGATAGAGAAAAAAATGCTTCTTTAGAATTAGATTTTCTCTGTCAAACACAGCACTGTTTTGATGCAAGTCCCTGATGGAAAACTGGTTAGTTGGAGAAATAATATGAAATCTAACAAAATACTCAACCCAATTAAGAATAAAAATAATGAATTATCCACTAATTGCAACTTCCCAATGGTGCAAAGGTAATATAAATACTTATTGATATGTGCTAGTTAGGGAAATGGATGCCATATTGATGATCAAGCAATTGGAAACCAAAAGATAACATTTCAAGAAATCACTCTTTGTTGCTGGTATGATTTTGGGAGAACTCAATCTTAAAAGATCAATTTAATAAAAAGGAAGGTTTACCACTTAAAGAACGTATTGAGAGGTGAACGAACATTCTACTGCTGTAAGACTAAAATCAATGTCATTCTACCACGCTTCTTAATCGACGATTTCGCCACTAGTCTGCTTTGAACTCTAAAGTCTTCGCTTACGTTTAGGCCCTTTCTTAATTTTCCCTAGGTCGCTCCTTCCAATAAAGGTGAATTTATCAAATTGTATAATTCTGATAGCACTTATTATGATTCTAGGAGAATCTATATCAATAGGAGGGATAGTCTACTAATTAAAGAATGCATTGAAAGGTAAATCTTATACCAACATGAAACTAAAGTTTCATATAAACCATTTTTTATTGAAAAAATCAGCCCAACCATTCTTCATTGTATATAAACAATTTTTTAAAAAGATTTAAACAAAAATTCAAAGGATACGGTCACAGACTACCTCGCGGTTCCCCGAAAATCTCCATCTCGGATGTGAAATCGGGCACCAGATTAGCCGGCAGAGACACCAAAGCCCTAAATCCATCCCCTTCCTTCCTCTTCCCATCCACGGAAGCGTAAGGCAAGAAGAAGCACGGCTCGCTGCTTCCCAGCAACCTGAACGACAGGGGAAGCACGGTCACCGGCCCTCCCCACCCGAAGTCCACGTCGGAATGGCTCAGGTGCCTCCAGTCCGTGAACGCACAGACCTCTTTCCCCGCCGTGATCCCGTCTTTGTAATGGAGCTCCTGGAAGTCCAAGTACGACCTCACGTACTCGTCGGTCACACTGCGCTTGCCGTCCCTGATGCGCGCGGCCGTCTCCCAGGTTGGTCCCCCCACCAGTTCTCCGGCTCTCATGGAAACGTACACCGGCACGCACACGTTGCCCCAGTAACCTGCCGGAAGCGGTGGCTTCAAGACCTTCTTTATGCTCATGGAGTACACCATCTTCACCGTTGCGTCCGCCGGTGGTCTCTGCAACTTCGCCCTGGACGACGGAGACGACCAGGCAATAACATCATTCAAGCTTGCCCAATGGCCAACAAATTTTAAATTTTTATAATTAAATTTTAAAACTTAAAATACCAATAAAACATCGAAAAAATTTATATCTCTGAGATATACATGTTAATAAGTCACGATTTAATTTTTTTTCGTAAGTTTGACATTATTTACGTTAGATTAAACTTAATCTTTTGATCGGTGATTCAGATATAGTCTATTTGAACTTAGGTTTGACACGATTTAATTATTATTTTTTTTTGATTTTATTAAAAATTAATATAATATTAATATAATTTATAAATACTAAAATGAGAAAAAAGTAAAATTTGAATCTAAAATCATACATTATTTATTAAAAATTTAAATAACTAAACTATATATAATATATATAATTTAAAAATATATTAAAATAAATATAAAATTTTAAAAAAATATAAAATTATTTACGTACCGATACAAAAATGCAAAAAGTTAACTCAAATGTGGCCCATTAAATAAACCATATCGTGTATGATTTGACAGTACTTTAAAAAGTATTAATAATAAAAAATGTAATTTATTACTTTTTATATTTTTCAAATCGAGAATTTGTGGGTACCAAAAAAAATCTAAAAAGTTTAAAAATTAAAGAACCACAACTTATTCAAACAAAATCTTTTTCTATTTTGTATGTGTATTTTTTACTAATTGAAAAAATAAAAAAGAAGAGAAACCAAATATAAAGTGGCGATGTGGAATAGTACTCTTAAAAAATTAATTAAATTAAATTATATTATATGAATATTAGAAAATATTTTCTCGTTATTGAATATCAACAAAAAGAAAAAAAACATGTATATTAACGCCTAGGATAAAATTATTCATAAATATCTTTAATAAATAATTAAATTTTATTATCAATCATTTATATTTTATTTTATCGTAAATTATATTAACATTTACAGTACAATTACTGTAAGAATACTAAAATTTTTAAAAAGATTATTGTGAATAACTATATGTGATTTTTTTTAATGATAATGTATGAGTAAATAATATTGACAACTTTTTAAAATAAAAACTTTTATAATGACAATTAAAAAATTATTAAAGTAATATTAAGTTAAAACTCATGATCTCAAATTTAAAATGGTTAAAATTCATCTCTGTAGGTTTTAATTCCGTATACTTTTTATTTTCACATCATTTTAATTATATTTACATAAATAATTTTAAAAATCATTATTTACTTCCTGCCTGAATCGAATCTAACAAAAACTCCACTAATATAATAAAATCATCTTAAAATAATATTTTTTATCTAATTGTTAAAAGACTTCTAATGATGTAAAATTTTAAATTTTTTTAATATAGTAAAATTATTTTAACGTAATAATTATCAAAGAAAAAAATAATTTTAAAAAACATGGTAAGCGAGAACCGGCTGCGCCACATGAAGGCAGAGAGAGCTTCGAATGTCGTGAAGCTCGAGCCGGACTCGTGGGCGAGCCGACCCCTGAGCCGGTCCAGACACGTTTGGTTCACGTGAAAGCATTGTCTGGCGATTCCACGATCAACCCGGCCGGTCCGCTCATACGGGTTAAAGAACCCAAGGCGACCCACGACCGTCAAGAACTTGCTGAAATCCACACGAACAACCGGCGGTTCTCTTGGACCGAGAAGAGCCGCTCGATCCCAAACCGGCTCCACAGTCAGGGCATCTCCGGCATCACCACCGCCGCCGCCTCCGCCACAGCCGCCGGCACGACGAGCGATCTCAGCCTAGGCACTCAAGAACAAGGTCGAACCGCTGCCGTCGACCACGGAATGGTGGAAGCAAACCCCAAGCGCGACCCCCCCCGCAAGCGAACCGGGTCACCTGCAGCATCAAAGGATGCGCCACCACGTCGTCCACGCCCCAAACCGGGTCAGGAACGAGCCGTTCGACCATCTGCAAACCGGGTTCTTCGAGGTAACCCAGCGACTGCAAAGTGCTTCCACACGTCGCGCTCGTGACGGGCACGCCTTGCTCGGCGCTGCAGTGCAGCTCCAGCCTCCCGTCGGATTCTCGGCGGCGGAGCGTCACGGCGACGGGGTGGTAGTGGTGGAGTACGGCGGAGAGGGCGTTGGTGATGAAGGTCGATGGCTCCTCGGAGTCGGTGGAGGGGCGGGTGTAGACGCGGAGGGTGCGGAAGGTGACGTTGCAGTTGCGATCCGTGTCGAGGTGGGAGAGGAAGAGGACGTCGGGGTGTTTTCCGGTCAAGGTCCTGTTGGACGAGACGCGGACGATGGTTGTGCCGTTGATCTCCACCTCCACCTCTGCCATGGCCGTCGCTTGTTTTGGTTATCGTCGGCGGAGAGACTGTGTGTGTGTGTGAGAGACAGAGAGAAGGGGAGGGAAGCGAAGCAGCGAAGAGTGTATTTCCACTCACTCGCAGATATTCGTATCTGCCCAGTTCTCGCAGAATAAGATGCCATCGTGTGTGTTTCTTTGTGGCGATTTATATTGTTTCGCGAGTGAGCAGAATGTTGGTGACGTGGCGTGTTTTGGAACAATCGTTTGGTACCGGTTAGACGTAGATGATAATATCTTTGTTTAAGAGGTGAAGTAAAAACAATTATATAAATTTTTGGTATGAAGTGTAAAATATTAAAATTATTTAATATATATTTATTGTATATAATTAAGATATATAGTAAAAACTAAAAGTACATATAACAACTTCTTAAATAAACAGAACTTAAATTTTGTATTGATCTGATATTATTTGTACAAGTTGTTTCTAATCTTTTAGTTAGTATTATAAGGATGTGTTTATTTAAGTGGTGAAAGTAAATGAGGTATGAATTCACATTATTTTAGAATATATACGATTTACGATGTAAATATTTTGGTATAATTTTTTAATGTAAAATGTTAAAATTATTTAATAAATATTATTATAAAATATTATAATATATAATAAAAAATGAAAATACATAGTAATTAACTCATAAACAAATAAGGTTTAAGTATAATCTATTTGGTATAATTTATTCAGATTCGTATTGGACTTTGTTGACATATAATTTAATTTTTTAATTTATTATAAATTAATAAAATATTAATATAATTTATAAATATTAGAAAATAATTAAATGTAAAATTTAAACGTGTAATCATGTATTATTTATTGACAAATTTAAACTACTAAACTATATACAACGTATATAATTTAATAAAATTATATTAAAAAAATAAAAAAGTACAAAATTATTTTTGTATCATGTTGTATCAACTTATGTGTTGAAAGTAGGTTGTTCCATATTAATATGAAAATTTAAAAATACGAATACATCAAACTATATTATATCAATCAATAATATAATTTAACTATATATTAGACCGTATTAGTTTAATTAGGTACAGTCTAATTAATACCTCTAATAATTGGTATTATCTAATTCAAAATTAATTTGACTCCAAGTTTTCATTATTGTAGAATTTTAAAATTATCAAGAATATTATCAAATACATTTTAGAATTAAAGTAAATTCTTGTTATTTCCATTGAACAAGAGTTCGATTTTGTTTTTTACCCCCACTGTTTTCTAATGCTCATAATTTTTAATTTATTTTCATAAAAATGTAAACTTTTAATAAACTTAAAAATTGCGAGACAAAGCATGAAATAGTAGAAATAATTCTTGTGTGTATAAAATTTCCTTAATGGTATACAAAATAGTATACTTGTGATTTATATTTTTAGAAAGTATAAAAAATAGTAAGAAATTTAACTTATTATTTCTCATCATTTTTCATATTTTCTAAAAATACAAATCTTCATTTAAGGTCATGATAATTCAAAGAATTGAAGTTTTAAAAATAATTGTAACAAATTTTGTATTGTAACTATATATTACAATAACAATATATGTATGGTGTAGTAACAAAAAAAAATAATTTTATAAAAAATTAATTTTATAATTATTCAATTTAACGATTAAAAATATATTAATATTAATTCTCATCGTCTTCTTTCCTTTCTTCTTAACCTTTTTACCTTTTTTATCAATTCTAAATCAGAATACTACTTTTATTTTAGTGAAAAGAATATATATTTTTTAAAATAATTTAAATTTAAACGAATTAATTTTGTATAGACGTCGTTACAAATATTGAGACTTTAATTTATTTTTTAAAAATAAATTTAATTTTTTTAATAATAAAAAATAAATTTTTTAAAAAAGTATGTGATCACGAAGTTACGAGTACTTCTGCAGAGTACAAGTAGAGAAAAATAACGAACAAACTGAAGCAAACAGTGGAAACGCTTCCCGGCTTCCCCGAATCATTTTGCTCCGCCGGTTCCGTTGCACACATTCCACACCACTGCTTTTCCGATGTACGCCGTCGTCCCCACGACCACCGCCATCCCTCCCTCGTCCTCCTCCCGTTTCGTCTTCCGCGCTCGATTCGCCCGTGTCTCCTGCTCCGTCGTCCCCAGGGAGCGCCTCAAATCGCAGTCCGTGGATCGGGAATCTGTTGCTGGGGCAGCCGATGCAGATGACGGTAGCCTCTCCGGAATTCACGTTCCTAGGGAGAAGTACATATCCCTGCCCAAGGCCGAGCTTCTCAATGGACTGATGTCGTTGTTCGAGTCGGAGGACGACGCCGAGAAGTTCGGTCGCTTCTCCAGGTGGTTGCGATTGCCAAGTCGTGATGTGTTTTTGTTGCCTTGCCTAGCCGAAGTAGTGGAGATTATTGGCTGATATAGTCTGTATGATGAAACTGAACGTCATGTTGTAAGATACTCATACCTAGGAATGAATTTGGTGGAAATTGGAGTAGGTCTTACAAGTTAACTCATGCATCATGTTACTAGACACCTTAGGTAGTTTTCTCATGTAGTCCTAAGTTAGAGTTGTTCCTGGCTCTAAGGCTGTCCAGCGTATTCGCTTCACGATATGGTTGACATACGTGTGCTCCTTCCTGCTATGGGAGGCATGGGCTTTTCACTAAGGGAAGCATAGAATTTAGGCACAGCTACACAGAAGTTGGATTTAACCCTTTTTCTACTTTCACTGGGAGTGGTCGACAGTAGTTGCTGGATCCAATATGAATTTTTCCTATTGGAGTTGGGATGGCTATTGGGAAATATTCGCTACTCCTTTTGCACTTAGTGGGATGGGAATCCATTTATCATTCTTGTTGGATCTTTGAGCCCTCAGTAGGGCAATGGCGTGAGAAAGTTCCCAATGGCTTTTGATGCAAGTCGTAGATTCAATACCTGAGGAAGATGAAAAAGTTCTTAATGGCTGTTACTTTAAAACAGTTGCTTGTTGGGGAGGACCAATCTGAAGCATTGGGATTCCACATGTCCAATACCATTGCTATCCCACCACTTTGATAGTGATGGTTAGACCCACTACTACCTTGTCTATCGAGTATAACAATGAAAATGATGGAAAAACAGTGAACTTTGATGAAGCCATATTTTTCCAAATGGAAGATGTATTTTCACCTTCCTAAACGTGTTTTTGGCTTGGTGGGTTTGTTTGTCACCACAAGCTACACTTGGTTGTTGTTTCGAGAAAAAAAGATAAGTTGATTTATCAAATATATTTTCATTCCAGATTATAGTTTTATACAGTTCTCTATTTTATCTAAAAGAACTATCCTGAATTTTCTAAGTATACAAATATCCATGCAACAGGTGTTTGGATTCTGTTCTTCATGCTGAGCACAAGGTGCTACTTGAGGAGTTGAGACTATATTATTCACTTACTAGCTTGCAAGAAGAAAGAGGAAACTGCAGTCAAGAAGCAGTAGCCAGTCAACAGCAGTTAGTGCTGGGTGGTTTCACATGGAAAATGGGAATAAATGGGCAGGCTATGGGTGAAGATAACAGGAGATTTTTATATAATATCCAGGAAATGAAAAGTAGACCTGATGAATTTGTTGGGGCTGAAAATCTGTTGACTAATAGTATATCCAGGTTTGTGAACTTATACAATCTTATCTTTGAAGCAAGAAAACTCTCCAATTCTCCATGGTTTGTGTGTTGATTCCATTTGCTACTTCTTCCATTTCATCTTGTGGGTGAGAGCTAACAGTTATTTTGTTTTCTATGAAGTTAAGAATTCCAAGCCTAAGTAATTTATGCATTGTTGATTTTGGTTGTTATATTAGTCCTTATTTTTGTATTATTGTGTTATAAGCTTATGATATTATTGTTACATTTCCCTTTATCTTATGAGTGAATGTTAATAGATATTTTGTTTCCATGAATTTAAAGCAAGTAATATATCCTTTGTGGGCTTTGGTCGTTATATTAATCCTTATTGTTATATTATTGTGCTACATTATTATGTTACATTATCCTTTCAACTTGTTTGACCTTGATAAAAATCAAGCCTTTTTGCCACCCAGCTACCATCTCTTTCTCAATGTGAAGGATTTTCTTTTTGATATTTTATCAGCATGTTATACAGGATTGAGTCATTAGACATTGTATTATCACCACAAATTGCTTCACCGAGTTACCAGGTTAGTTAAGCTATTTTAGACACATTTTACGTGTCTGATGTCTTATTATCATATTTTTTGTATATGGAATCAAGTCAGCAACAAATGAAAAATGCTTTATAGATCATATAGAATATTATACAAATCTGGCTGTATGGCCTTTAGTTTCAAATTTCAAATTCTTTACATATAAAATGACAACTGTGTGTTGTAGACTTGTTTGGAGACTTAGTCAAACAATTCATGATTAATAAAAAATGGAATTTTTATTGATCTGTGAAACAATTGAGGCTGTGCTTATTGATCTGCATTTACTTCTGTGATGATATTCAAAATATCAAGTCGTATTCCACCTATCATTGCCAAAAATGAAGGGATAAGACAATTGATGAATGTTCCCACTTTTGTTACAATTACTTGCTAGCAAATCCTAGTTAGATTTTTTTTAAAAAAAAATTCCTTACAATATCTTGTTTTTTATGATTGAATCATGTGTTTAGGGTAGATCGAGCTTCTAATTTCCAGCAAGCTTTTATGAAGCTTCTACGAGATGCAAAGTTTGAGGAAATATCAGCCAATGACTTGCTATTGACGCGTGCTTTAAAGTCAGACTACCTTTTGAGATTACCAATATTTGTTGACTGGAAGAGGGCTTTAGATTCCAATGCAATAATTTTCAGGTAAGTGAAAATCGGCTTTGGTGGTTTGATAGTATCTTTAGGTGACCAATTAATGCACTAGTTAGGAGAGGAGAATTAATTAGTATAGAAGAAATTTAAAAAGTAGAGGTAGGCTTAAAATTACGTAGGAATTGTAAGAGAAGATTTAAATTTATGTAATTTAACCATAGATAGAAATACATGGAAGAAAAAGATTCATGTGACCAACTTCAAGTAGTGGGATTATGGTTTGGATTTCTGTCATTGTTATAATAGTATATAATGTACATTATGGTTTGGATTGTTGTTATAATATGATATAATGTATATCATCAAAAAGTTCATATGAAAGTTGTGTTGTCATCTTTATATTTAGTTTCACCTATTTTGCTAGTTCCATAAAATTTTGGAATTCTTTCTTCTTATTATTGGAGCATGACCCATTAGAGTGCATGTGTATTGTTGATTGTGGAAATTAGGTGTTGATAAATCTTTTTCATGTATCCAGCTCTTGTTTTTCTTGAAGCTTCTTGAGGTGGAGCTATGTGGTAACATTTTTCCTTTTCACTTTCATTGCAACTTACAGAAGAGGTTATGCTACTGAAAAGCAGACTGGGCTACTTATTGTTGAGAAGTTGGACTATCTACAATCAAAACTTTTACAAAATACTTTTTTTCTGCTGTCAAAGCCATTGAAAAAGATTGGCATGTGGATTAGCAAGGTGAATTTATTTTAACTCATACATGTGTTACAAACTTCAACTTGTATTTTTGGCATCTTGTATCTACATAATCTTCTTTTATTGCACAAGCTACAGCATAGTTTATCTGCATTTGTTCTTATGGAATATGTCTTAATCAATGAATGGAAAATCAAATTATGCAATTTTAGTTAGAAAAAATACAATCAAATATTACACAAAGTATGTATTGATGAAACATACTAAAGCACAAATTAGAGAGAAACAATCCTTGTGTGGTTGTCCATTTTTTCCCCACCAACTAGATATCAAAAGTTATTTGTGTTGGAATCCCCACGCTGCTATTACCGATCATTTGTGATCACACAATTTGCATCTTCTTTTTTTGTTGAAATCACCTCATTTGGAAGTCTACTCACATGTGTTCATTTTTTATGTTACATCCGCTTAAATGTGAATTCCCTTTTTAAAGTTTGTCTTTAGTGTCTGCAGTTTTTTCTTTTTAATTGACAATTTTTCCCTGCCTCATAAAACTTTTGAGGCATTATTTGGATAATCTCCTATATGAAGTTTCAATTGTTCCATGCAATAGGTTCGAAATATTGTATGTTGAACTTATTAATGCTCATTGATCTCCTCTGTTTATAGACACTATTCTTAAACTCTTAATATTTTCTGTAGATGATTATCATGGCAATATTTGTTATGGACCTTCATTTGTTATTAGTGGGCACAACTACATTCTGGATTTTTATCTTGAATGGCAGTTTGTATGATCTTCTCTTCTTGCCTATACTTGTAAATATGAATCACCAGGAATTGTTATGCTTATTTAATATTTCACATTTTCTCTCGTATAGGCAATCAAAGACTTCAATAAGAATGAAAAAAATCTTCCCTGGATGGAAGGGGCTAAAGATTGGCTTACAGAGCAATCTATCCCTCGCCATATGCGTTCTTATATTGAAGGAAAAAGCAATGGTTATGCAATAGATGACCAGAGTAAAGGCAATGCTTTTCCTATTTGGCTTGCAGCACAGACGGCTGTGCCCCTTTATGAAGGACTTTTATCACCAGTTGGTCCCCGTGGAAGACTTATGAGGAAATTACTTACTTGGACTGGATTAGTTCCTTCAATGCCAGAAATCCCTTACAAGGCTGATCAGGAGAACAAAAATTCAGAAGCATACTTGAGGTGGGAAGTCTCCATTCAAAGCATAAATTATGTGAACTAAACATTTCCTTATTTTGCCTGTTCAAAAAGAAAATATATTTTCCATTGATTTATATGTTTAATGTATTTTCACAATTTTTTGATTTTCCAAATATCTGCTGTTTATCCATTAAAAGTTTGTTTTACTACATGGTTGATTGCTCCCAATCACTCGAATGAAATTTGTAAGTCTAATGTTTGTGCTAATCTCGTCATCATTTTCTTGTCAATAATCACCACCATCAATGCCATGTTTCTTATCAACTTATACTAGATTGTATGTAAATAAGAAGGTTTGATTCGAATTTTTTTCTTCAAAAGTTGGTTATGCTTTTTTATGTTTTGAAACTTTCCATGTTTACTATCTCTAACAAGGAAACAATTGAGCTTTTATTTCTACTTTAAAGCTTATCATTTCTATCTGTTTTTACTGGTTCACTCTTTATTAAATATTGATGTGCTGTTTCTTTTTTTATTTAACTTGTTCAATATGGAACATCAAACAGGCCAAACTTCCTTCGACGAATAACTCTTTCTGATATTTGGAGGCCTGCATCTAAGGAATACTGTGGGGATAATCTGTGGGAAACATTTAAAACTGGTGTTACTATTTTTTTCACAAAATCACTTCTTCAGGTACTGAAAAAGTTATAGATCATTTTTGCTATTCTAAAATGTGCTTAAATCAGATTTACATTTCTTTCATGTGCTCACTTCTTTGTTTAGTTATCATTTTCAAGATATAATAGCTTGATCATAGAGGGTGAGCCTTGGTGTAATAGTAAGGTTGTTCCATTGATCATAACTTTCGATCTTAGGAAATAACCTCTCTATTTATTAGAGTAAGATCATGTACAGTTCAACCTTCTCAGACTCCACGTTGGTGGAAGTCTTGTGCGCTAGATTTGCTCCTTTTTAATAGCTTGTTTATTGCATTATGAAGCTCTATTTATTTATTATAGCATTTTTGGACAGAGTAATTGTTGCCTTTCTACATTGATGACTATTGCTGCTTGTCTGCTATTTGTGCTAATGTACAATATTATTTTGGCCATGATTTTGAGATTCAAAAACATTTAGAAATACAAGTAATTGATTCACTGTTAAATAGAGCAATGTAATAATTTTTCCAGCCCTCATTTTGAAAACGCACCAGCCAATATAACACATCAATTACTGCAAGTGGTATGTACTATTAGTAAGCCAAAAAAAAAGTACAATAAGTAAGCTATATTTCAGAAAAAAGTTGTTGACTCATAATCAAGAAAAATGTTCTTACTGATATGGTTTCTTTCTGCCTTTGGTGTCATGTACTTGTGTTCAAAGATTACAGAAAAGGCCTTCCTTGCATTTGTAGTATTTGTGATTGTAGGTGAATATTAATATAACTTGTATTATTTAGGGTTATGTACATTTATCATTTTGTTAGAAAGAGGATAGAGATTGCATGAGGCTCCCACTAGTGTGGTGCACTCAATGGTCTGTTGTTGACTGTCTGATGCTCCACATTTAAAAGTGTTTCTGTAACATGAAATTACTACAAAGAAGAAATGGTGCAACCTTGTCATTTCATGCCTCATATTCTTCTCTATGGGATAATCTAGTTTCTCTTGTTTATAAGCAGTTACTTTTTCTCACAATCTTATGTAACATGTTTAATTTTTACCAGGAACCAGCTTTTCAACAATTGATTCTGCTTTATACTGATGATGATAGGAGTCAAAAGGAATCTAAAATGAAATCTGAAGTTCTTCCTTTATGCCTAAAGATATATGAAAGAATACCTATTCCAGATCTTCCGGTTGGTACATCATTATTTGTCACCTATGTTTTAATGATAAAAAATTGGGTTATTCTTGAATCCTGACAGAATTTGGTAATTATATTGTTTATCTATCCTCTTCAGGTTATTTTTCCACATAGAAAGCTTTCTTTTCGGATTTTGGATACGGTATTTCCTCTTTCTCTGTACTAACAACTAATTTTTTTTGATAATGGTTGTGTTTTTGTGTGTTTAAACTTAATATCTCATCCTTCATGATTAAGAGGATGATCAACTATGGTATCATGCTGTTGGTAACTGACAAGTAATTGTTGAAATGCAAAATCTCCTGTCATATTCTTCTATATTTATTGCTATAAGCTTACTTGTATTTGTGCCCTCCAATATTGTATTTCTCAATGCTTAATTTGTTTGATGGTGTAAAGTTAGTTTGCCATTCAGCATCTTTCTTTTTCATTATATTTTTTTGTTGTTCCCCCAGCATAACAGAAATTTAATCTCAATAATTTGATTTAAAGAAACATTATTAGATCAAATCATAGAAGAATTATTCTCTATCTGCAATGAAGATGTGTAATTGAATGCCAATGATATTTGTGGGCATCTGTGTTGATCTTTCCAATTACACCGCTATTGAAGATAGGGCAGTGTTAGGTATCTTCTAATAAAATAATAACAATAATTGAAAATAATTTTCTAGAAATGATTTTGAGATTGGGAGTAAACATTTTCTTAATTCAATGCGTTAGATTCCAAAATAATTTCTTTCCCTCAAAATTTTCATTTTGCAGCTTATTTTTCTCATTGGGGATAAGAATAAAGTTCACTGGGAACCTATAGAAACTCCTGCACGCACAGATGGACATTCCAATTCATGTTTAGGTGACTTCGAGTTGGATGCTTACATTTTAACTTAATGTCAGAGTCTAAATGAACCCAGGTTTACACATCCAACCAGCCAAAATTTAAGATAATTGTAGCCTTGTAGGACCTAGAGAATGTTATAAGTGAGGAAGAGTTGAAATGATTTCACATTGAAATAAGTAAATAAAGCTTATACATATATATAGATGCATGTCTCTACTAATGGTGAATTGATTTTGAGTTGAAGTTCATATTAATTGGTAGTCATCTTAGTCACCTAATAATCCTAGATAGGCTTTGAACAACTTTTATTAGTGAGTGGTCAAAAAGTTTGGCTATGCTTTTTGCTGGAATCATTCCTTTAAGGTAGTCTCTAAAGGTTATATTCATTAATTACAAAGTTTCTACATGCAGATTCGGTTGGATATTGCTAGTATATTGGGATTGTTGGCATACTTTGTAAATTACAAATTTGAAACCATCATTTCTTCTCCGTAAGTATATAAAATATTGTAATATCTCCTTTTAGTTGAACTTGTCTTCTATATTTCCTTCTGTGCATGATACCTAGAAAGTATATTGGCATATTTTTAATTTGTTTTCATAGAATGAAATTCTTTGCATGGGGACTGCATGTGATCTAAGGTGGTGTTAGTTGATACTGAGATTTGACCTGAACTTATCTATATCATCTAAGACATAAAGTTATATGTTTTACATTTATTTCCTCTTTGTCAACCTGATTGATGAAAGTAATATGCCATTACTTATTATTTATTTAGATTACAGTGAGATTTAACCTTTATTTAGACATTATTTAATGTTGTTTATTAAAATTATGTATTCACATGTCACATCCCTTGCTATATTTTTGTAAAATAATTTTGTGCAATCTTGTGGTATGCAATCTTGTGCTTCTAGATTTCTACTCAAAATAACAGTAATATTTTCATAACACTTGACTTCAATTTTCACATTTAATAATAAGTTAGGAATTTTTTATAGTTGAATTATCATTTCGCTTATATTTGGGTATTGTATCAAGGATCAAATTTATTGGAAAAAAAAGAAATGTGCTTGTTGGGGGAAGAATGATTGTATTGTTGATTTAACAACAATGACACATACATACATAGGCCTAGGGATTTACATTGATATCCATTTACCCATATACACCAATACACATGAAATAGAAATACATCTAACACTTCCTTCAAATAGGAGTAAAGATGTCTACTAGTTGTGTGGTAGATTGTGTATATAGAGTAAAAATGCTATTAGACTACACCAAAATTTTGTTGGTTCAAAAGGCTTCATGGGAAGGGGAATGAATAGTAAAGTTTAATTAATTTTAATTTTTAACTGAAACTTTAAAAGATAATAGCAGGAGATAATTTCAGAATGAGAGCTCAAACCACAAAACACAAAAATTTTATAATGGTTCACCCAACTTGGACTAGGCCACTCCTTAAGCCCCCACTTGAGATTTTCCACTAATTTCAAATGCATTGCAAGTTTACACTTTAACCTTTTATACAAGTATTTTTGTAGAAAAATAATTTAAACCTGACAGCAATGTTTTTTTAGGAAAACACTGAAATCTGCCCTCTTGACTTACCTGTCAAGTGCAACCTTCTTATCCTTAAGGAGCCTCTGACCACTCCTTGGTGAGAGAGTTTTTCCCTTAAATCGGTAAATAGTTTTGTGTGCCAAACAAACTCAATACAATTCAAAACAGAAAATGCAATTACTAACTGAATTAAGTGAACTTAAAGATTACCTAGAGAAACAACAACAATTTAATCTTAGAACTTCAGCACCTCTGAAAGCTATGGTGGAGGATTAATCAGTATGCACGATGCTCTTGAGCATGTATTCTCTGTTCTTGTTGTTTTTTAGCACAGCTTTCAGCCTTATATTTATAAGTACAACCACAACTGCCGTTGGCTGCCTCAAATAAATGAAGTGGAAGGTGGGGAGGAGGCAGAAAGCAGGGTTGGAGGGTAGATCAGGTCTGCCCAGTGGCTAGAATGGCCAATGACAGGCCTGTGTGACATGCTGCAACCATCAATTGGGGTGGAGGCTGCTGGCTACTCCTGGTGGGCTGGGAGGGGATGCTTGGTAGTGGTTAGGAGCTGGGAGGGGTTGACAGGCCCTGTTGGCTGCTGGAGAAGACCGTGAGAAGGTGTGGTGGGTGGTGGATAGGGTGTGTGACGATATTAGGGCTTAAACGACTCTGATTCCATGTTGTTTAGGGAGAAGAATGATTTTATTCTTGAGTTAAATAGGTTACATGTATACATATATATAGGCCTAGGGCCTTATATGACATAAATGTTTAATAGTGTGATACTTAGTGACTAATTGGTGGTACTATGGATGGGACAAATGTATAAGAAATCCAATATATGAATATGCGTGAAATTAGTAAATCACATGTCCTTGCTAATTTGGTAGTGGTGCATGACCAAAAGGTGGAGCTCACATCCCACTTACCCTATTAGTTTGGATCATGAGAAGAAGGGTGTGGTGATTATCTATCCACTTTCATAGTAATAATCCAATGGGACATGTGAACCATCGCTAAAACGTGTGCAATCACAAGTAACATGGGTAATCATATCACTAACTAGATATTCTATATTTCTATTACCTTTAGTGGTAAAACCAACGTATCAGCAACAGCAAGCACATATAAGGTACTGGCAATCTATCAGGTGAAGTAAGTTCACTCAATCATTCATTCGAGACTGCCCACACTTGATTAATACAAAGTGGGCATTTAAATCCTTTCAAGTGAAACATGTTCACATATAAAAAAGTGAAACATGTTCATTTTTATGTTTGCCTAAGTGACAAAGACCTTTTTGTTATTGGTGGTGGAAATGAACACTTCATTTTAGATAGGAAGATAGGAGGCTAACTAAAAAAATACTTAATGAGATGAGTGTTTGGTGTTGGGTAGTACATGAATTTATCAGAGTATTGTCATGATAACTCTAGGTGGTCGTGACACCGACAAAAACAACAATTTCACACCACCATTAGGTGATGATGGCATTGATGATGATAATGATGATAGTGGTGGTGGTAGAGAATTGGAGACGAATGTCAAAGTCAAATGCCACTTATGAGAAGTTGATTATACATATGCTACACTAGACGACAATCATGGACCTAAGCAACCTTCTTGACATGATCTATTGTCATCACATTATATAAATGATTCTTATGGGTATCTGGTATCCTTAATGACCATGTTTGATTCATTCAACATATGTGATCCTCAAGACCTTTATTATTACATCTTTGGTGTGGTTCTCATAACCTTTCAAATTATTATTTTGAAAGTGGGCGGGCAAACACTTCTCATGATCCACCCAATAGAGTGTGGGATACAAGTTCCATTTTCAACCATGTACCACCACTAATCCAGCACAATTGTCTTTGGATGGAATAAGGAAACACTCTTGTAGAGCAAACCCCTAACGTATGATTTACTTATTTCATGCATTAGATTTCCTATACATTTACCATATTCATAGTGCTGCTAGTTAGTCAATGAGTATAAAACATATTATCATGGAATTCTTGTGCTATGAAGAGAACAACTGATGTGTCAACAATTGTTCTGAAAATATATCTTCCATTGTTATAAAAATGGAAAAAAATGTCCCTTTAAATGTTTAAACATTTTTTGCCTCAGTCCATTTCGTTTTTTGAAAAAATGGGGAAAAACTAAATTTCTATTTAAATGGCTGTTTTTCCTCTATTAAGGATGATGGAGAACTAAGCTTTATGTTAGAAATATGGAGAATAACATTGTGATAAAATAATCTAATATTCTACTATAGGCGTGATCTATAATCTCTACCTTATTGACGATCGACAATGCTGTTAGGTAGAGACTAAGGAAAAATGGTTTGTACACTCCCAAACACACAAGAAATGAGATTGGTAGTCAAGAAAGGAAAACTCTATTAAGGATGATGTTGGATGATAATCTCACATCGGATATCTTACCAATGAAGACTGAACTTATAATATAATGAAAATCTTTTCAACTATTCAGTTAAGTTTTGTTGATATATGAGATAACTTTCTACATGGTATCAGAGCACCAGGTTGTGGGTCCCACCTCTTATCAAAAGTTAAAAAATACATGTGTTGTGTACGTGCGAGGGAGTGTTAAATAATAGTCTCACATCGAATATCTTATCAATGAAGACTAAGTTTATAATATAGTGGAAATATCTTCAATTACTTAGTTGAATTTTGTTGATATATAAGACCACTTTCAACAAATGAAAAGATTACACTTGAACCTCTTTGACCCTCTCTCCTTCCTCCAACCCAATACTACAAAGGGATGACAACCAATCACCCTAAAAGGAAAATGTAAAGATCCTTTTATAAACACAAGGATCCTGTACATTCAATATCACGTAAGACTTGCACACCAAAAGAGACGTAAAAATCACTTACATGTAACTACTTTTCTCTCTCTCCACCTTTTTCGCAACCACATGCCACCCTATGACTCGCACAACGATTCAATCCATGACCATGCACAATCTCACGTCCATGAACAACAGCCTTCACATTGTATGCATGATGAGGCCAACATGTTACATCAACCAACGCAGAGAGATTGCATCAAACCAGCAACTCATGCATGACCCAACACCATGCGACGACCCAGCGCCATGAAGACCTAGCAAGCCATGCATAGTAATTGCTACAACCCCTTCCAGACTCAATCAGCACATCTGAGTTACAAACCACACCCATGCATGCCATGTTCATTCATGCAGCCACCAATGCAACTGCTACCACGTCGTTGCTTTCGTCACCATGCAGCTAACATACGCCACAGTCTCCATGCAATGCCAAACTCGTTGCAAATTCCATGCAACCACATTGCCGACAACATGCAGCAATGTCGCCACGAAACACCACACAAGACCATGCAACGCCATGAATGTTGATCAACATACCAAGCTCACGCAACGCCATGCTACACGGAACACCTATCTGTTGCATTCAGAACCAACCTCAGATCAAGGCGGATATGCTGCATGGGCCCAACCTAGTAGTTTTTTTTTGAAGCTTTTGGTGCGGTGGTGCAAAGGCCACAACACCAAATAGAGGTTGTGGGATCAAACCCATGATCCCAAATCACCTGTGGTCTTTAGAGACCACACAATTGCCATTAAAGTACCTAGTTCTGGGTATTTTTTTATTAGTTTTGGTTGTCCCCTTAGGGCTGTTGGTTATGCTGCAGGCATATGCATAGCTGATCAGTCACTTGATAGAATAAACTCTAAAACAAACTTTTCCACAAAGGTTATCAGGTTTTAGTATATATCAAGTTTTTTTTGAGGATTCACTGCATGCTCCTTGCTTCATGATACATCTACAGGTTGTTACTGCACTTTATTTTTCAAAAATAGTTTGTTGTTGATTGTGTATAAGACTGGTTGTTAATTCCATTTGTGATATGTAGATCAGCCTTTTTCCTTGATGTGGTTGCCATTGGTGCGCTTATAATTTACGGTAGCCGTGTTGTACTAGGTTACAAGCAAACATGGGACCGATATCAAGTAAGCTTCATTATCTTTTCTTTAGTTATATTATGTGCTTTACATGGTGCATTTTTATTTTCCTTTTTACATCTCTTATTAAAAAATGAAGTCACCATCAAGAACATTTGCAATATGTACTTTTCATATTATATAAAATCATAACAAACATTTTACTAATCTACTGTTATCAATTTCTGTAGATAGTGCATGTTGATATATAAATTGCCAATCACAATAATTTAGTTAACATACGTATAATATCTTTTAGATATATTACTACTTTTAAAATTTTACATCCAAAGTTCACTACAAAGGCACAAGCTTGACTACCATAAATCTGAGATGTTTGAAAGGGGCATCAATTTTATATTGATTTGTCAATATTATTTTTCTAGTGAGATTTGTTTTTCACTGAATGGATGTTTTTGGAACCATAAATTTATAATCAGATTTATATTGCAGAAACTGTTCTTAATACTTTTATTCAAAAAAAACATTTCTCAATACTTTTTATGTAATACTTAAATGCTTATTGCAGTAGCAGTTGTCTAGTCTCATAATATTTGGTTTTTTGGATAGTTGTTCTTCTGAGAGCAAGAACTTGATTTTTGATAATAGAAGCTTCAATCTCAATATGTATTAAACATGGGAAAATATCAATAAGCATCTTAGTTGGTTTTTTTGAATTTGATTTCCTATTTCGAACTAATACAAACAAAAAGAATCAGATAAGGGTCTATGTTGAAATCCTCATGAGAAAATCATGGGAATCTAAGGTAACGAAATACATCATGCTAGGTCTCTAAATCATGTTAATTTTATAAAGGAACCCTATGCTGGTTAACAAACTATTTCAGGCTGAAGCTGTAGTTGGAGTGAATGGGTATGTGTTTTATAAACATGATTATGTGAGGGACAAAGAGAATATGATTAGATGAATAAGAATATGATTTTAGTTGAAGTTGGGCATGCTATGTACAACCAAGTCACGGGCCTAGCAATCGCCCGCTCATGGCGGAGGCTAGGTTGGGGTTGAGTCATACCGGAGTGGTGAGCCAAGTTACACTTGAATGACCGTATAATGCTGTTAACTATTTATAAAGAGGTGTTAAGTTTTCACTATCAGTTCGAGTTTTTAGTATAGTAGCACTTGATCCTAACACGATTATCCTAGATATCTTAATTTATGAGATTGTCTTTAATGGAATAATTTTCAAAAACTTTCTTAAGTGTCAGAATAAAATCAAAAATTGTTATAATGTATTTGTCAAATCGTTATTCGATTTTTTAGGGAGGTTAATGCCTCGTTCTTTTTTTCCACTCACAGTTTTCAAAAGTACTCTCAACTTCATGATGACATTCACATTTTCCAATCCACTTCTATTATCAAAATTACTCTTCTACTTCATTCTATTTCAAAATCGTTCTTTTAAAAATCTTTTTTTTCTACTCCCAGAATACAAGAGTGAAAAAAAGAATGAGACATAAGTTATGTGACTTAGTCATGAACAATAAATCATTATAACGAATATGAAATTCGTTATACCGATTTTAGACAATGCTTTTTAAGACCATCTCCAACCCTACACTATTGGAAACTGTTAGTATCTTATATTAATTATTATGTAGTGTTGTGTTATTATTGTTAAGATGAATAGTCCTACATCGGAAACAGTATCGATGTCGATCTAGTCTATAATATAGTTAAGAATCTTTCAACTACTCAGCTGAATTTTGTTGAAATATGAGACCTTTCTACTATTATATTAGGTGGAATCTAAAAAGTGAAAAGAAAATGATGTTTAGAGATAACTTGTTAAAGAAAAGAATATGAAAACTAGATGAAAAGGTAAATAAACTTTGGAATGAAATGACTACTTGTATTAAATGAGGGTCTTGCAAGGTACTCCACTTGGTAAAGAAAGTTTATAGTGGAATGAAGATGTACAAAATATAATAATAAAAAAGAATGTTATAAAACCTATCACAAATGTAGAAATAAGAAAATTTTTGAGAAATATAAGCTAGCTAAAAGGAATGCTAAGAAAATTTTTAGGGAAGTTAAAAAATAAGGCTTATAAGGATTATATGATAATTTGAACACAAAATAAGGAGAAAATAGAATATATAAATTAGCTAAGGCTAGAGAAAGAAAATGTAGAGATTTAAGTCTAATTGTATTAAAGATGAGGATGGCAGAGTTTTAGTAAAATAAAATGAAATAAAAAATAGATTGTATAGGTATTTCAGTAAAGATGACCGTACTGAAGATGCCAAATGATAGAAGACATTGCAGCTGATGCCAAAGATGCAAGTTCCTTGGAAATCTCATAACAAACCAACATGTAGACTCTATGACTTCTATTATACTCCAAATCAATCCTTTCCTTCATTTGAAAATCTTGAAAGATACAATGAAACATGAAAAAAGTTACACAATAAAGTAATTACTTGTAACTGCACTAATGGATAAAAGATTTACGGAAAACTCTAGGATATAGAAAACTTTGCCCAAGGTCTACCACAATATGACATGAGCAATGTCCTGTCCAGAAACCAAACAAGTTCTCCCATCAACAATGGCAATAGATTTAATATTACATAATTCAGATAAATGGATAAAAAGGTCCTTGGAATTTAACATGTGTGAAGCTCTAAAGTCAGTAACACAGGAACTATCTCTAGAAGCTAATGTAACCCCACATAAACACCATTATCCCAAGTAAATTGATGCACAGGTAATAAATTCCAAATTGCATCAAGCACAAGTAGGATATTGTCACAGGGTTTCTGGCGCATGATGGATATCATCATGAATAAAGGCACCACTAGGAGTAGTATATTGAGAAGAACCTATGTAACAAATAGAGAGACCAGTACCATTGGCAATCCTCAGAGCTACATGCCCTGGATATGGTTGTGCCTCATCAAAATTGTCAAGGGAGTTGGTCATATGGTGAGTTGCACTAAAGTTTGCAAAACATATAGAATTAGGAGTAACCATGGATGAATGCTTAGCAAGATTCGCAAAATGTCCAGCATGATTATACCTCTGATAGTAAGTGGCACCAGAGTGATCAGAACATTCACACATTTGACATTGAACCCCTGCAACTGATGGGTGAAAGCCTTGATTCTGATTTGATCGTTGTCCTGGGTTGTACCCTGATTTGATTGTTGTCCGGTTGAAGAACTCATTGTGTGCATTGCCGTTATTGACTCAACCAGCACAACCACATTGTCCATGGCCTTTTGATCCTGATTTATTTTCCCTGGTAGCAACATTTGCAACAATTTCCAGTCACTGATCAACCTTTGCTCATGAGCAAACAACAAGCCAATTGCATCATCATATGTTACAGCATGAACTCGTGACATCACAGAAGTGACAAGGATCATACGTTGGCCCAGACCATTCAAAATACTCAACAGCAAATCTTCATCCGCAAATGTGCATCCTGCAGCTTGAAGCTTCACTCTAAGAGACTTAACTTGGTAGACAAACTCAGAAACTGTTTTTCACCCTTCTTCACTCAATTTTGTATTGAAATTTTTTTTCCTTTGACTTTGTAGCAAAATAGAAATTAAGAAACTCCCACACTTCTTGATAAGTATTCAAACCTATGATTTGTGACCCAATCTCCTCTGTAATTGTTGATACAAACCAACTCAAGACAAGCTGGTTGAGTTTATGCCAAAGAACGAAATCTGGATCAATTGAAGTCCTGATTCTCCATCATTCAACGATTTGAGCATTGGAGATGACCATGGACACGATGTGTCCACAATGCCTATCAGATCGTAGGCATTCTGAAGGGGAATAAATTTTGACTTCCAGAGATGATAATTTGTAGAATTTAGTTTGTGACGTATGCTATGATGAATTTCTGTTGGACACACACCAGTTGTGGACAAAAGCATAGTCTTCCCAGCTTGATTGTCACCTCCTTCAGTTGAATCTTCTTTATGAACACCAAATGACACCATAAGCAATAATCTGCCTCTCCACCAGAGAACTGACAAGAAAAAAGAAACTAGCATGTGAACAGATGATGCTCTGATAGCATGTTGCAATTCTTGAAGAGGTGGTTTGAATCATGGTGGAATGATGAGAGTCAGCTTGATCCCTCTATATTTATGCTTGAGTTTTTGTAATTACAGACCAATCAATAACTGACACATGTACGTGTTTAACAACTTGTACACTCACAGGGAGGAGAAAAATCAAGGGAAAAGAAGGGTGGCTAGGGTTTGGCTTTTTTCATTCGGGTTTTCTTTTAATATGTATTTTTAGTTTTCAAGCCAATTCAATTACCAAAAAACTGGCCCATTTGTCCGTAGGGTTTAACAATTAAAACAGTTGACTCATAGGTTGCCTGATCAGCAATTGTTTGTTTGCCAATTTTATGGAAATTTCATTCTAAATGCGTCTTTATTTTTTCCTTGAAATTTAAGCATTTGTGTTCTTAAATAATTTTTTTAAAGTACAAACATGAAATTCAATGAAATTATTTAAAACTCCCTACTGTCATTAATTTCCGTTTTCCCTGGCTTATTCACACTATTTGTTGTCATTTATTTCCGAAGGTCATATTAGTGACAGAATGCCATGAATATTTTTGGGCAGCACTTCAATAAAGTTAATGAGATTTTCCTTTACAGCTTCTTGTTAACAGGACTCTCTATGAGAAAACTCTAGCAAGTGGTTTTGGGTCTGTGCACTTCCTTTTAGATGCTTCTGAACAGCAACAAGTGAGGAAAAGCAATCTCTATTTTTTTCTTATTTAATAATTCGGAAAGCTACTTTGGCTCAGTCTATCCCATTTTGATCTTGTGTACAGCATAAAGAAGCAATTTTGGCATATGCACTGCTACTTCATTCTAAGGATCAGGTGGGATTTGTTCTTTTTTGGAACTGAAACACTAAGCTAGCAATTTCTAGCCACTCTATATCTAAATTATCTGATGCTTTTTTAAAAAAAATTATCTGATGCTTAAATTATGCAGAAGGTGGCTTTTCATTCATATTAACCTACATAATATTTCTGTAAAATTTTTGGTCTTCCACTCTTGCTCTGTGAAATAGTCTTGACTCCAATGAATCCTAGATTCTTGTGACTTATTGGAATATGTTGATTGATGTGTCGATGAGTGGGCATGTTTTGGTTCCTGTAATGCCTAATGATCTCCAGTGCGCCCCCTTAAATAATATTTTTCCAGCCTTACCCTATTGCAATCTTTGTCAGTGCTGCAAGCACGGTGGCCTCCACTTGGGCATACTGGAGATTGAAGTAGCATCAGATAGTTTTCCTATGTTGGTCCTTGCTGTAACACCAATGGCAGCCATCTTTGCATCATAGGCACCATCAAAATTAAGTTTAATGTAGCCATTCTGTGAAGTGACCATTTTGCAGTAATGATGTCGTCTTGAGTGTGCCATTACTGTCCATCAGCTTCTGTCAGCTTTGTTTTGAAGTCCTGGCACAGGCTTTCAGCCGATGTGAGGATAGCATGTTAACACATGTTAGAGCACAGAAACGTCAGGCATGTAATTTGGAACGACCTTTTAAGTTCTACAAGATTCATGATGTTAAGATGGTACATCATTGACTAGGTGATATTTATTGGTGCAGATGTTGATAGTCTGACTAGGTGTTCTGGTATTCAAATCTTTGTTCAAATGTCAATGTAACGCACTAACACTTCACATAAATTTGTAAGATCCTAGGTTGAGGGATGCACTCATACCTCATTTTAAACAATAAATTGATCTTCACTCCTATATTCCTACTAGAATCTTAATTGATACAAAAAAAATAAAAAAAAGGAATCTTGCTGATACATGATTATTGGTCAGCATTGGCTAACTTGCTGAAATATATATTACAATTTTTTAATGGATTATCTTGCAAGTCAATGCAGATATCCAGCCATAAAAGCATAAAAGACGCATGCGAAAAGTTTATGCATGAGAAGTTCACACAGAAGGTATGCTGAGCAGTCTTGTTTTCTCAATTGTCATCTTGATACAGCAAGTTTAATATTGTGCAGATTGAGATGCCCATTGACTGTGCCATTGAGACTTTGATGAGGCTGGAAATTGTTAACCAGACCCAATTTCAAGAAAATCTGAAATTAGAAGCCCTTCCATGTTCCAAAGCATGTGATGCACTTAAACATAGGTGGGACAAGTTGCTACAACATAAGGCATGATGCATTGCAAAGGATTTCACCCTCTAAAATTTTAAATTTTATTATGTCACGTTATGTCCCATATCCAGTAGATGCTGGATATTTATGAGGTTCGTGTACTTCCCTTTTGTCTATTTTTACAAAATATTAATCTTTTTTCTCTCCTGATGACATATTGGGTTTTTGTTGCAAGAAAAGGATCGCTTGTCAAGTCCTTGTTTCGTGAACTGTAAGCCGCAGCAGAAGAGACTGCAAGCAAGGAAATGTTTCTGAACTTGGACACGAGGGGATTGGATACTTAAAGCAGGGCTCTGTTCAGCCGATAAAGAGACTTGATTGTTAGGATGTTATTTATGGTAAACAATGAAAATATCTATAGATCCGTGTCAGAGGCTTGGGAATCAATGCAAGGACCTTGGTACTTTTGATAATAGATGAGATCAGAGATGGAATATGACTGATGTGGACACTGCTTGTATGCCTTTTTTTCCTGAAGACAATGTCGCTCCATATCCGACTTGCCAGAATACGAGATGATGGATAGATCAAAGAACGACGGGTAGCAAACGTAATAAATGTATGAAGAGATCAACTTTTGTTAAAAAATTCTTTGCTGACAGCATAAGATGATCACAGACAGTAAGCTGTATATTTCCTTCGAACAGTCGTGTGAACAGCTAAGGGAAGAGGACATTGTAATGGGCTCCACTTTGGGAAACGTGAATTAAATAATGTTGACTAGTTTTTTATTTTTTTCATAGACAATAGATAGAAATACTTTAAAAAATGTAATCAATCTCACATAGGGGTGTGAAATCATAGTTTGGACTTATTGTCATTGTTTTTATTGTTATCATAGTTAACTAAAATCTTTTATTTGAAAATAAAAAAATTGCTGTGAGTATGATTTTTAAAATTTTTCAGCAGTTATTGGTTGAAAAGCCAAAGCTCTACTCCAGCAAATACGAATGCCGATGTGAACATCATTCTTGGTGAGTGTAGTGGAAAAAGAAAATATAATTGAAGATTGCAACTTTTATTGGAAATAACTTAAGGTTTAACTTCTTTGCTTTCAGGAATCAGGCAGATGTTATGGACAGAGAAGAGAATGTTTGTAACTCTCTTCACCTTTAGTAAGTCTTGTTTTGTTTTGATATATATATTTTTTGCCTCATTGTTAGTCTTGGATTTGTTTTGTAACCATAGAGTCGTGACTTTCCCAACAATGACTTCGTAGTTAGGGTGTTTTGTTTGTTACCTCTATTTAATCTATCTATCCTTTTAAAAAATAGTAGTGGAAAAAGCCAATTTTATAATATGACAGATAAGGAAAATTTACCTTTTTGAAAGGGTTTTGCCATTTTTTGTTGATAATAGTAGTATTTTTGGAATTTTTTTTAAGGATTGGAATCACATTGTCTTGGTTGATGAAGTTATTACAGTTGATTTTTAAAACAATTTTGCTTGGATAATTTTTCTCATCTATAACCACGTATTTTTACATGGTATCCATGACCTTTACTCATTTCTTCTTTGCTCTTGTAATTTTTTTCATTTCTAGATTTCTATTTTCTCATCTATTTTCGTTTTCGTTTTCCAGATTTTATTTCCTAAATTTTCAACGTGCGCAAATAAATATTAGCCCAAACATTTATGATTTTCATTACTTGCAATTGTAAGAGCATGATACAAAATTGTCCACCACATGGTGTATAATTATGAAACCTTACATGTGTCAACTGCCAACGCCTAAGATCAGAGTGGTTTGGACATTGAATGATAGTAGTATGAATAAGTTATTTACAAATTGCTAATGATTAGGCGTTGGCAGTTGACACATGTTTAAAGTTACATTAGGCGTAATCAATCTGCATTGCCTAATGCATAATTGCCAACACCTTTAAATATTTATTTCAACTGCTTATTCAAGTTATTTACATGGGTAAAATGGTTCTGTAGTCATCTACAGAAATGACTTCTGTAGGCATCCGTTTGATCAAAGTTGAACAGGTGTTTGATGAAGAGAGAGAGTATTCAAAAAAAAACTCTCGTCGATGACACCCGCGTAAAAGCAGTCCATTTATTTTAACACAAAAAAATTCACCATAATATTTAAGTTAAAAAAAATCCACCTTAAATTATTTTTATTAAACACTATATAATTAAAATCGAATTATTTTTAAAAAAATCCACCCTAATATTTAAGTTAAAAAAAATCCACCTTGAATTATTTTTATTAAACACTACATAATTAAAATCAAATTATTTAAAAAAATTCACAAATTTCTTTCAAATTTAATCATCGTATTCGTAATTACTGAAAAATTAATTAATTTTTATAATTTAATTAATACAACAGTTCGAAATATACGTACGTGAGTGAATTTTTAAAGTTAATGGAGAAAGAGTACACACGTTTTTTTAGGTGAAGAGAGAGTGTGTTTTTAAATTTCACCTACATGAGAGAGAGTTTTGTTAAAATGTCGGTCTTTTAATACAATCGTCTGGTCATTTAACATAAAATGTATCTTCTCTCATCACATGAAATTTTAAGTTCACACGTGATGAGAGAAGATGCGTTTTATGCTAAATGCTCGGACGATTGTATTAAAAGACTGGAGTTTTAACAAAATACTCTCTCATATAGGTGAAATTTAAAAACTCTCTCTTCACTTAAAAAGACATGTATACTCTTTCTCCCTTAACTTTAAAAATTCACTCACATACGTATATTTCGAACTATTGTATTAATTAACTTATAATAATTAATTAATTTTTCATTAATTACGAACTCTTGAAAGGGGAGTGTTTTTAAATATTTAATCAAAATATTTTTTAAGTAAAATCGAATTATTTTTAAAAAAATTCACCCTAATATTTAAGTGAAAAAAAAATCCACCATAAATTATTTTTATTAAACACTACATAATTAAAATCAAATTATTTTAAAAAAATCCACAAATTTCTTTCAAATTTAATACAACAGTTCGAAATATATGTATGTGAGTGAATTTTTAAAGTTAAGGGAGAAAGAGTATACACGTCTTTTTAGGTGAAGAGAAAAAGTATTTTTAAATTTCACTTATACGAGAAAGAGTGTTTTGTTAAAACGTCGATCTTTTAATATAATCGTCTGGCCATTTAGCATAAAATGCCTCTTCTCTCATCACATAAAATTTTAAGTTCACACGTGATGAGAGAAGAGACGTTTTATGGTAAATGGTCAGACGATTGTATTAAAAGATCACACGTGATGAGAGAAAAGATGTTTTATACTAAATGGCGGACGATTGTATTAAAAGACCGGTGTTTTAACAAAACACTCTCTCTCATGTAGGTGAAATTTAAAAACACTCTCTCTTCACCTAAAAAGATGTGTACTCTTTCTCCCTTAACTTTAAAAATTCACTCACGTACGTATATTTCGAACTGTTGTATTAATTAATTTATAAAAATTAATTAATTTTTCATTAATTACGAATACGGTGATTAAATTTGAAAGAAATTTGTGGATTTTTTTAAAATAATTTGATTTTAATTATGTAGTGTTTAATAAAAATAATTTAGGGTGGATTTTTTTTAACTTAAATATTAGGGTGGATTTTTTTAAAAATAATTCTTTCAATTTTTAAATTTCACCAGCATGAGAGAGAGAGTAACTTTTAAAATTTTAAATTTCACCTACTGTATGAGAGAGTGTGTTTTTAAATTTCACCTGCATGAGAGAGAGTAACTTTTAAAATTTTAAATTTCAATCATCGATCTCATGATCGACGGACACCTACAGAACTCGTGCCCTCTATTTACATTGAATGTTAAACTGCCAACGCCTAACTTATTTACATTAGCTTATTTTAAAATAAGTTACATTGAATAAATATTTTCAAATACAATTGCTTATGCAACTTATGTAAAGAAGTAAAAATGTGCTTAACAATTTATTTTACTGCGTATTATTTAATAAACTGTATTTAGGCAGCTTTATCAAATAAGCTGCATTTTCAAAAAGGTGCTTTTTCATTAAGCATTTCCATGTTTTGGATAGAGAGAGAGAGAGAGAGAGAGAGAGAGAGATTACCTCTGAAATCAATTGTGATCATCTGGTAATTTTCCACCTAATTCAATAAGATTTCAATCATATATTCACCAATAGTTTCAAAGAAAACATTCCCACTATCTACAATGCATTGCCTTCTTTGAATTCTTGGTTTGTCTGTGAATCTAATCTTTTTAGGGTTATGGTTTTGTTTGAGAAAGTAAAGTTTGAAATTTTCATAAATTTTCATGAATTTCTATATATAAAATTTTAATTTACAATTTATTATACAATTTTAACATTATTTATAAAATTACTCTCAATTTTAACTCTACATAGTTATTAAAGTTAAAATACATTATTATCAAACGAAACTTATATGTATTCAAAGTTTAGGTTAAATTTTGTTTCCGTTAAGATCTTACCTTTCAGTATCCAATACTAGCTTATTGTCAGAAACAAAATTTCAAAAGTAAGAGATAGATAAAGCTACAATGTGATTTTTAAGAGAAGTTTTTAATAAATCTAGTCATTTGAGTAAGAGTATAGGGCATATGGTCAAATTTTACTACCAACATTATTGGTAAAATAAAAAATTCCATTGGTAAGAGATTACAGGTCTGCTTGTGTTTAATGAAAACTTTAGAACGAAAATAAAAAATTAGGAATATCATAATGCACGTAGACAGAAGGGAAAGAACCCAAATAATTTTTAAATATTAATTATTAATTTAAAATATGGATAGTTTTATAATAGTAATTTTTAAGTTTATCAAAATTTCAATATTAATTAAAATTAGAAGTACATAAGCAGCTTACTGAAATTAGTTAAAAATGTAAATAATTAAAATTATTTTCTCATGTTAGAAGAGTACCGTCCAGATAAATGATAATACACCTAAATGAATGATAAAGCAAGCTATTAATCATTTCTTTGATCACGCATTTAAATTATATTAAGGGAGAATTTGTATTTCTTGAAAATCAATAAAAATAAAAAAAATTATGAGATTATTTGTGTATCTTATAAAAAATAGAAAAATTTATATTTAATTTTAAAAATATTTTAATAAAATGTTTTTCTACTAATTGCTAAAAAACACAAAGATTAAGGGTACAATAAAGTTGATGTCACCTACCAAAATTAAATTCCAGACGAGCCCATTAATTTACAGTGCATGCTCACCTGCACAGATTGGATCGAGCACGGGACGACGTACGAATCCAACATCGCCGGAGCGGCCGACAAACCAACCGAAGTGGGCATGGCGGTGGCCTGTCTTTCCCTTCTGCCGCTCCTCTTCTTTCTCTGTGGCTGCAGTTTGACGACCGGAGCCGCCGCCGATGCTCCCCGTTACGCAGCCATCTTCAGCTTCGGCGACTCTCTCGCCGACACCGGCAACTTCCTCCTCACCGGCGCAACGTCCTTCCCCAGTATTGGCCACCTCCCTTATGGCGCCACCTACTTCGGCCGCCCCACCGGCCGTTGCTCCGACGGGCGCTTGGTCGTCGACTTCCTTGGTACGTACCTACACACACTTTCAGAGGCTGATTTCACGACGGCGATGGAGGCGTGGCTACCTGATTTACCACATTAACCTGGTTGATTTCGAACATGCAGCGCAAGCTTTCGGTCTACCGTTGCTCCCACCGTACCTGCAGCCCCACCAGAGCTTCCGGCAAGGTGCAAATTTTGCCTTCGCCGGAGCCACCGCACTCGACGTCGAGTTCTTTAACCAACAGGACATGGGCACCTTCCTTTGGTCCAACAACTCCTTAGCCGTCCAGCTCCAGTGGTTCCGGCAGCTAAAACCTTCTCTTTGCCAAACACCAGCGGGTAACGAACACTAACACCTCGTTCTCAGTTCATCCTCTGTTTTCCTGTGCATATATATGATTAACATTCATGGACGAGTGATGCGTAGCATGCAAGGATTTGTTCGGAAAATCTCTGTTCCTGGTCGGAGAAATCGGCGGGAATGACTACAACTACGCGTTTCTCTCCGGCAAGACGACGAAGGTGATGCGTTCATACGTCCCCCTCGTCATCAAGGAGATAATCTCTGCTACAGATGTAAGATCGATCCACCTTCAAACCCAGCCACAGAATCAATCGTACCTTCTTAAACGATCCGTGTGGGTTGTCCCAGAAATTGATAGGAGAAGGTGCAGTGGAGCTGATGGTGCCGGGCTCCATGCCATTTGGGTGCTCGGCGTTGTACCTGACCCTGTTCGGCAGCAACCGGACGGAGGACTACGATGGCCAGACCGGATGCTTGAAGAGGCTGAACAGCTTCACCAGACACCACAACGCAGTGTTGCGTTCGGAGCTGGAGAAGTTGAGCGTCAAGTACCCACAAGCCAAGATCATCTACGCCGATTACTACGCCGCCACCACTCACTTCGCCCATAGTGAGTGAGCTCTGTTTCTTCTTCCATCTTCGATTTCTTCCTCAAACAAAACAAAGGTGGGATTTATGCTTTATAGAAATAGTGGAAAATCACGTAAAATGATGAAAAGTAATTGACTAAAATTTTCATCATTTTTTATCTTTTGAGGGGAGTTCTCTTGAAAAGTAACAAAAAAGAGAATTTAGAAAAAAAATTATTGTTAAAATTTTAAAATTTTAAAATTTTAAAAATGAAAAATTTTATGAGATCATTTGTGTATCTTTTAAAAATATAAGAAAATTTTTATTTAATTTTAAAAAATATTTTAAATTTTTAATATTTTAACAATAAATTTCTTTTCAGATTTTCCCTTTTACTTATTTTTAGAAGACACAAATATCTCATTTCTTATTAATTTTAAAAGTACAAATCCCTATAAAATCCAAATTTGAGTAATTTAATTAAAAATTCAACTATGAACGAAAATAATGAAAGAAAAGAGTTCATGTAATCGACTTCAAGGATTCAAACTACCAACAATTTGAATATGATTTCAGTACAAACTTCATCATCTATTTAATGTAAGTTGAAATTTTAGCATTTGAATTTGATTTGGTGAGAAATAAATGCAGCCAGCATTTAAGTTATGGCTAGGCCAGGCTTTACGACTGCCCTTTTTATGACATTTTTCATTCTTCATGCAGAGAAAGAGAGATCTAGGTTTTGTTTGTTTTCGTTCTAATTTTAGTTTTACGTAAATTTTTAATTATCATTATTATTATATAAATTTTAATATATAAATTTTTACTATTTTAATTATCACGTAATTTCAACTTTATTTATTTTACTAACTTCAAATCTAACTCTATGAAAAGAAAACCCTAGGTCAAAAATTAGTGTGTTTGATCATACAAATCCTTTACAAAAGAAAATCTTAAAATTCAATCTGAGAAAATGTGACCTAAGACACTTCCAGTTGAAAATTACAGTAGTTGTTCATCTGATTTCCAGTTAAAATTTATCGATATTCAAGATCACATCTAACATAAATACAATCTTTACTATTAACAGAGTGTTTTAGAATTTTTTTTTTGAGTGTTTTAGATAATGCATCTGAACAACAACAAAGAACACTAAAGATGCATTTATTTAAGAGGTGAAAGTAAATGAGTTGAAGTTTATATTGTTTTAGATAGTATATAATTTACAATATAAGTATTTTAAGATATTTTTTTTAACGTGTTAAAATTATTTGATTAATGTTAATGTATGGCGATGTACAGTGAAAATAATGATACATAGTAATTTCCTTGTAAATAAAGGAGACTTAAAGCATTTCTGGTTGAAGCGCCGGTACCCAAAACAACACAAAATAAAACCCTAAAAACCCCGCAACAACATCGAACTTCAATTCAAATATAGTTCAACAGAAACAGCACGAAACGAATAAGCAATTCACCCGCTAGGTTTTCGCAGTTCGGGAAGAAGCAATGTGTGTTGTCATCCATGGCAGGATTCCGCGGCGGCCTCAAAGCGTGCTGCGGCGGCGGCGGGCAGTACAACGTCAACATCACCTCGCTCTGCGGCCTCCCTGGGTCGTCGATGTGCAACCGACCTCTGGAGTACGCGGACTGGGACGGCATTCACCTGACGGAGGCCGCCTACCGCGCCGTCGCCACGAGCTTGCTCCGAGGTCCCTTCGCCACTCCTCCCCTCCCCACCAACAGTACCTGATCGGTAAGACCGATCGATGTTTTCGTATTATCTCAGTGCGGTGGCGGAACCGCCTAAGCATCTTCGGTATCGGAAGAATGACTGCAGATCTCAACTATCTTTTTTTAAAATCTAACCGTAGACCTTGTAATATTTTGGTTAAACTGTTTTTTTCATAAATGATTTGAGGTCAAGATGTCCTTCACTGGGTTTTTGCTTATTAGAAATTATTGAAAAAAAAATAAAAAATTAATTATTAAAATATTAAAAATTTAGAAATAAAAAATTTTATGAAATTATATTTTATAAAAATCTAAAAAAATTTATATTTAATTTTAAAAAAAATAAAAATATTTTAAATTTTTAATATTTTAACAATAAAAAAATTTCTAAATTTTTTTTCGTTAATTCACAAGATATACAAACTCCCTTAAAAGTTAGATAGAACCCAAGTAAAAGTTAATTTTGTAAATAAAGAAGTTAGAATTGTATGATAATTGATAGTATTTTAGGTAATAAAAATTTATACGTTGAAATCTGTATAATAATAATAATAATAGATGTAGTTGTGAATTTAAGATTTAAAATTTAAGTTTAAATAATATTTTTTTGATTAAAAAATTAAATCCAAGATTTTAGAGTTTTAAGAAAGATCTTATAACCACCATGTTATCACTTTAGTGATTTATTTTAGTTGAACTATTATAAAATAATATATTAAACTTATTTTTAGGGATAATTGTAAATATCAAGATATTTGCTTGTGAACACCTCTTAAATGACAGTAGGTAAATCTACAAAGCATGCTTATGATTTTAAAGACTTATTTTACTTGACTTTCCACTGTAGTTGCCTCTTTTGTAGTTATCATCACAATACTTTCAAAAAACGTTTTTTTTCACATCAACTATAAGGTATGATTAAAAATCCTAAGATAATGACACAACACATCTATGGTTTGTAGTTGTTATTTGCTTCACCACACCTTATTTAATATGGATGTTGGTATGCATTTTTTTTTATTACAAATTTTATCATGCTGATTTGATCTTCACTCAATTAGTTCATATTTATTATGGTTCATATTGCCTCATCTGTGGATTCATTATGAATGATGGTATGATTTTGATCTTCACTCAATTACTTCACCACACCTTACGAATGTTCTTATCTTATTTACGAAATTAACTTTAATTTCAATTTTATTCAACTCTCAGAGTTAATCGAAAACTTACTCTAAATGTACACTTTGAATGGAGTAATTTTGGTTAACAAGAAAAATGATTTTTTTTATACATGATGAAATGTCCATGGAAAGGTGGCACTTCATTTTTTTTCAATTTTAATTTTAATATAAAATATATTTATCTAATTTATTGATTTATAGTATAATAAAATGTTTAACTTAATAAAAAAACATATTCCAAATCTTAACGAGAGTTCATGCTTTTAAAAATGACGACAAATGATAGAAAATATTAAAAAATTTAACTTATTATTATTAAAGTTAAAATTAAAATGATTATCAAATAAAGTGACGATAGTGTTGGGTTGTTGAACTTTCATTTTTTACTCTTTATTCTATACAAATATCTTATTATTTTAAAATATTTTTTGTTTTTATGTAAAAAAAGTAAAAAACCCTCCTCCTAAGTTACTAAGTAAATATTTTATTAAAATACATATAAAAAGATGTATGGGTCTCAATCTTCGTGATATTTATTAGAAAATTGATTATATATGTATCAGGTCTACGTGTGAAAATTCGAAAAATAAAAATTAAAAAAATTAAAAAAGAAAATTAAGAAATGAAATTTTTTTAAGATTATTTAGGAAATTTTAAAAAATTAATTTAAATAAAATTTATAAATATTCTATATTTTAACATTTCAAACATAATTTTATATAGTTACAAATTCAACGATCATTAAAAGAGATTAGATAAAATACATAAAATTAAATGATTATGTCATGATAAAATTTTTACCAACTACGATAATTTTCCTCGCTTAATAGATGAGAAATGACAAAATATATGCTACGATGGAAAAAAATTTTAAAAAATTATTTTTCGAGATATATAAATACTTAAAAATTTCAAAAAAAATTTAAAAAATAACGGTTACATTTTTTATTCTTTTGAATTTTTACTTTTTTTTAAAATAAAATAATTTAATGATTTCAACATTCTAATTTGAAAAGAAGAAAAAAAGGTGAAAAAGTTGAAAAAATAAATAATAATAATAATAATCAATAATCATATTTTAAATCATTAGATTGAACAGAGATTCGAGATATATTTCATTGTATATATTTTTTCATACGTTTTCCTTTGGATATATATAATATGTCGATGAGGAAATGGTTGCATTCCAGAGATGAACACTCTGCAGTCTTCGTTCTCAACCCTTCCTCCTCCTCGCTCCTCTGCGAATCCGAACGCCAGAAGCCCTTCGATCGTCGTCGCTCCTCTTCCCAACGTCAGTCGCCGTACTCCTTTTGCTCTCCGCCGTCCACGCCATTCTTCGCCTCCTCTATACGCTGCATCTGCCGACCTGATGGATTCCTCCGGAATGAAGCTGCTGTTCGTTGAGATGGGCGTCGGCTATGACCAACACGGGTACAACTCATCCTCAGATCCTGGTCACAATGTGATCGCCGTAAACGTCTTGTCCATTTTTTGAGTTTGATTTCGTCAGGCAAGACATCACTGTGGCGGCCATGCGGGCGTGCAGGGACGCGATCTCGTCCAACTCCATTCCGGCCTTCAGGAGAGGTAAGCTTGCTTCTCTGGATCGTGTCGGTAACCGTGTCTTGTTGGTTGAATGATGGTTTTGGAGTTTGTTTGCGCAGGGTCGATTCCGGGAGTCAATTCTGATCAAATGAAGCTTCAGATCAAATTGGGCGTTCCGAGATCTGTCCAGAATTTGCTGGATGTTGAGAGAGTCAAGTCTGTTTTCCCCTAGTGAGTATTTTCTATTGGTTAGACTACTTCCTATTCTTCAGCGCGAAACTTTAGCAGGCATGCATCGATATCCGACTAGGAAAAAAATAGTAGTAGTGTTTGTCGAAATCAATTTTATGCAAATGGGTTTCACGGGACGAAGAAGCAACCATGACTTACGTGTACCACAAATGCATGCCGTCTATCATCAATCATCACCACTGGACCCCTCGTAACCAGCCCCACATTCAGGTTGGGCAGCTCTTACCGGAGCCACTATTTACTGCTTATAATCTAAATTATCTAGTACTATTGAACCATATATCATGTAATATTTAGTCATCATTTTTTAATAAATTTTCCTATTTATTACCCATTTCTTTTGCAGATAAGAATTAGATATGGAAAGTTATTCTTAATCAATAAATAAAGGATGTGGATTAATGTTAGTTTAAAGATAAGCATAATGGCAGAACATTTTTTATTTATACTCTACCTATTGTGATCACTAATTATACCTCAATCTAAAGTTTCATTTGGAAGCAACATTTTTGAGTTTTTTTACAACTTAAAGAATGCTTTTTTGTTTACAAGTGCATTTTATAATTGGGATAAGTAAGGGTAATTGTGTTCTTTGACAATAATGGATGCATGAATAGCATACGGCTTTTTAGTTGTTTACGTTGCAATACAAAATTATGTATGATTGTTGTAGTTATGATAAGACGTTTATAGAATCAAGGTTTTGGACACTTATGTAGTGGGTTCCCCTTTGAAGCTCCGTAGATCCTGTTTTGTATTTGATTTAACTTTCCTCTGGCTTGTGTAGAACCCCTTTTATTAATTTTTAATGGACTAAAATTGTTTCCGGTCAAAAATAACTTGAACACTGATCTCTTGTAGGTATTCATTATTTTATTCTTAGTTAATCTTTGTTATTTGTAAGGACAAACTTTATGAACTAAACTCTCACCAAAGAGGGACTCATCTAGAAATTATTTCGATTTGCCATTTTGCATACATTACATTATTGACCTTCATCTTTCATAAATTCCCTGTAATTTGTTTCAAAGCTTGAAATAGCAATTGAAGTTGGTTATTATACCAGTAGGCAAATGGAATTGATTGCGATTTTCCCTGGTATTCTTATCTAGGGAGTTTGACATATGACTGTTACATTTTCATGTATCATACTGACCTATTTGGTCAATTAATCGCTTTTTTTTTCGTGTAGTGGTACAATACTTGATGTTGATGTCGTGGATGGTGGTTTGATATGCTCAAGTGGTGTACTCCTTGAAGCAATGGGGGACAGAAATGAGGACTGCTATGTGGTCAATGCAGCAGTATATGTTGGTTACTAGTGCCTGTATCCATATTATTTGATCTTAAAGACAATCATTTGATTGGTTTCCCTTAGAATGCCAGTGACCTTCCCCTTGAAAATACCTTTATGCCATGATCTGTGTGTATTAAGTACATGTCATTGTTTGATTTGTATCCATCTTTTCAGGATAATTTTTGGGTACCTACTACATTCAAGATGACTAGTTTCTATTTCCTTTTTGATATTGCCAATAATAAATCTTCTATCATGCTATAAGGTAAATCAACATTAGAATTTTTATGTTATTGAATTGAATATTCCTTAACCTATTCTTCCACATTTGAAAAGTTGGTGGGAAATCTGAACAGCAGGATCTTGAGCAACTAACATTTTTCCTCCAGATAATAGGTGGAAATTTTCTTTAAGATGATTCCAAGTACTATTCTTGTCCCCAAAGAGGAAACCTCAAACACTCAGGGTTGTGCCTCAATTAGAGTGAGACGAGGCTGATGTCACGCTCTGTTGGCCAACCTCTAAGCTGTAATTGCTAAGAATTCCTTGTGATGTATAATGTGGACATCCAAAGAACTGACACTTAAGTTAGAGTATGAGAATGACTGGTGAGGAAAATATCAAGTTTAGTAATGGACTTATATGCCTTTATACCTTATCTTTTGATAATTTTGTGATACATGAGATTTAATTTATCAACAATTATGGAAAGAATTTAGCGACTACATCTCAACATATATCAATTACCACATTAAAATTGTTATTTGAGAGTTGATCAATCTAACTGCAAATGAGGATCGACATTATATGGTAGTTAACCAAATGTTTTTCATGTTTGTAGCAACTTCCAATCTAAAGTCTCCTTATGGTTGCTGACCTTGCTTGGAGGTGACTTGTTGAGTTTGGTTAATGGATTTGAAAGGAGTTTATTAAGGGTTATATTATAATCTCCTACTTCATGTAGTGGCTTGATACCATTGTATGAAGTAGATAATGTGCTAACAAGTAATTGAATTTGTATTTTACTTAGAGATTATAAATGTATCTCAAGTGTCAATGGATCACCTGACTTTGTTGTAATTGTGATTTTCATTCTCTATCTTTTGAGTATCAACATCAATCTAACAAACCTTGGCATGCAAATTTCGATGATGTTAATAAACTCTGGTAGTTACCCAAGTTCTAAGTCTAATGTTGAGTTTTTGTAGGTAGGATCATGGGAAAATGATGTTAGCATAGATAGTGGGGAAGTAATACCAACAGAGAATAGGTTGGTAGGTGTTGAAGTTGGAGAAGGACCAATGAACACACACAAACAAACACACATGGTGGTTTAGTTGAGGTTTATTGATCAGGGGCCAACCTGTCTGAGTAACCAATGCTTATTTGGACCTTGAGAATGGTTTGATATCCCAGCAAGTTGAAGTGAGAGACAGTTTTTGTGTAAGCCACCTTTGAGATTTTGGTAACTTTCAATCTAATGCTGACATTGACATTAAGAGGCTCTTGAAATTGATTTTGGTGCTCTTACAGGATAGAGAATGAGAGTCACAATGCAATAAAGCAGAGTGATTTGTTGATACTTATGACATATTTATACTCTCTCCTTAGAAGATGAGGTGACATACAAATTTGATTACTTTTTGTTGTATATGTTATCCACTTCATGCAATAGTATCATACAATTACATAAAGTGGACTCATAATATAGGCATAACCCTTAATGGTCCTCTAGATCATATCATACTCCAATCAGATGTATTACCCCAATTTCATAGGTTGCATTCAAGTATGGTTGGCAAGTATAGGACAACTCTTGATCAGGAGTTATCTCAACCATGGAAACATAATGTCAACCCTCATTAATTTGTGGTTAGACCTGTTAACCTCAGATAATCATTTTTAATCTGGCGATTGATATTTTGAGATCTAGCAGACTAGCAGCTAGATTCTTTCTATAATCACTTGAGCAAACAAAGTTTTTCATCTAAACAATCAGAGAATTTCTTCTCAGGAATGCATAGTCCCCATTAGTCATTATTGGCAGCGTGAAGCAGCACAGACTAGTATACTTTCACTTGTTCTTCACCGTGAGACTGGTAGGCTCAACCTGCCATCTTCTTCACATTGATGCATACAGTAGCAGGTTCCATGTGTCTGGGAGGCCAGGGATACACCAGTGGCTGCAGTCAGTGCCGGAGTGCACTCCACTGTATGTTGATGGGTGAGCATCCTTTCTAAGTTGAGACATCAAGGTGACATCAAGAAGCGTTACATGCTTTGACATTTTGCTTAGCACACTCTTCACCACCTCAGCTTGAGGAAGGGATCCTCCAGGATATGTGGAGCCGCTCAATGGATGCTTCTGCCCAACACAGTTCCGTGCACTGGGATTGTTCCATTCCCTAGCCCTGTTTGGAGTGAATAAAATCAAAAGTGGGAGATATGGAAGATCTAGAATTCTCAATGATGATTGCAAAGACCTGTTATCTCTGCACTCTGATCTTATTCATTTGCTTACTTACTGGTAGTGGACTGGGGAGATGCCCTGGAAGAAGACCTTGGTGGTGGCAGTGTTGATGGTGGAATCTACCCAGTCAGCCCATGTGGTCAGACCTTTCCTGAAGGCCACCAAGCGATCCATGTCCTTGTGTATGACACCTCCATCTTCCACGTAATCCCACCTGCCGGATCGGAGGTGATGGCAATGCCAACAATCACAAAATCCATGGTAAGAAGCTTTTAAATCTGTGCATGAAGCTGGTTCTTTGTTTGGGGCTACTCACAGTTGGCTGCTCCCGGTGTGAACCCACCAGTGCCACGTGTTGAAGATCAAGAAGTCGGCTCCAGTCCAAGCCCTGCCACCACTCCTTATGGAGTTCAGCTTCAGCACTCGCCCCATCTTCTCATTCACAATGTCCACCAGGTACGTGCTGTGGTAGAACCTGATGTTGACTCCATAATCCTGTGCACCACTCAATCCAAGGTGATTATGATCATTCAAATCTTCTCTTTTCCTCAGAACTAACAAATTTTAAATTTTAATGATTTGTATATGCTGTCTACTTGTTAAAAAACAGTACGACATAAAGATTAAACTTAGATTGATATATGATGAATCTCTTCATTGATTATTTTTGAATTATGGTGTGCATCAGAGGCCGGAGGAGACGATGGTTCACACACCAAGTTATCATCGGAGTATTCTATTGGTTGACATTATTTTAGGTATGAGCCATGTCTGGACAAGGTAAAACAAATTCTTTGCTCTATTTTCTAACACCTTGACAGACATATTAATGCATACTTAAACTGTAGGTATCTTTGATGAATGGTTTAGATTTATTCTTAATTTTTTATTTTATCTTTTTTTCTCATGGACAGCATTCACTACACCCATAACATCATACTATTGTTTAAAATTGTTCTTGTATTTATGTACGTCCAACGGATTGCCTGCATTGAAGAAGTGTTTGTTGCTCTGCTTTCTAAACTAAGCCATGCCTTCTTGTGATCTGATGGTACACGTCTCGTGAAATGGACGTCCTACCATCCTCCCATGTGCCCTCTGCCGGTGGACAAAGACATGTTTGATTCTTGTGTGCACGACAAACACGGTAAGGATAAAAAGGCCATTTTTTATGCTGTTTACGATCTTTTTCTTACAAAAACACAGTTACTTTTTGATAGCACCAGGTATTATTTTTTTAATGGATTATTGATATCTTCTGAGTATTTTAAGGAGGTTTGTGTCAGACAGAATCTGATGACAGAATCAAAGGAAGAAGTAAGAAAAGTGAACTTAAATTTTTTGACATTAGTACAAGATGGAATCTGAGGAAAGAAATCTCAAACTTTTTATTTCTTCAATCGAACGAAATTTTGACATTTCAACTTCAAGGGGTTGGAAGTTTGATGGAAATTGTTAGAGGAAAAGGAAATTAAAAAAAAAGAAATAGGAAAAAAGAAATAAGAAAAGAAAAAAAGAAAATCAGAAGAAATGAGAAAAGGGAAATACAAAATGAAATAAGAAAAAGTAAAAAGGAAAAATAAGAGAAAAAGGAAATTAGAAAATAAAAGGAAGAAAAAAATAAAATAAAAAAGAAAATAAGAAAGAATAAGAGAAAATAAGAAATGAAAAGGGGGAAAGTGAAAATAAGAAAAGAAATAAAAAAGGAAGAAATGAAATTTTATTTGAATGTTTGCATTTATACATTTTTCTTAATTTTAAAAACAATTATTATTTTTTTAACTTTCGATTGTCTACACAAATACCTCTTTTTTCTTACATTCTTGATTTTTCATTTTTATTTCTGTTTGAATTTTTTATTTTCATTTCTATTTTTAGATTTTTCGTTAGACACAAATAGATCTTTAGTATCCAACCCAAAAAAATTCTACCAATAATCTTCTTAAAGTTGGTTTTTTTGTCTTGTACCGATGAGAAATTGATAGTAGTGGTATTCGTAATTTTTATTAAGATTTAATCTTAATAGCAACAACAATAACAATAACGACAGCAGTCACAGTGAGAATCTTTTTCTTTCAGGTGTTTTATATATTATGTTAGATGAAGGGAAAAAATTGGGGTGGCACTTTCACCTCCCGTGATGTTTGAATTGTACGGTGGATTTGTCGGCGTCAAGTTATCAGATCTGGACCGTCGGCTGCTTTGTTCGGGTCCGTGCAAAACAGTTCGCTTGTTGGGCCCCATCCTCCATATGGGTCAAGCTTCCATGTTTCTAGTGCCTGGTGTGTCTCTCTTTTTTTTTTTAAAGTGCCAGGTGTTGAAATATGCTGCATCATAATCTACCATTTTTTATATTGAATGGGAACTGTAGACCTAATTAAAAAATTATATATATATATGGAAAATGTTCCTAATTACTTTTTTAATGGTGCCTTAATATATATATATATATATGTTTGTATGTATGTATGTATGTATGTAACAACATTGGTACAAAATTCTCTGACTGTTTTGTAAAATTCCATGTCAAAGCATGTTGGTGATTAGTAAGACTATTTCAACACTTTCTTTCACTTATGACTTTATTTATATATTTACAAGTATTTATGGGTAAATGTGTGTGAATCTATTTTGATATCATGTGAAAATTTATCTCAAAATTAGTTGGTAATAAGTAAAAAAAAAATCTATCATTATATAAGTCTACTAAGTTTAATCTTGTTGAGTCTATTGCAACAAAATTGAGAAAATGTGTGTGACGTCTATGTTTTGTCCAACAAAATGGTTAGTATCATCCATGTTTCTAATTTGATGATCAAGACTTGAAAGTTTTGATGTCTTCATAGATAGGTAGGTACCATAGACACTCTTTTTTATAAATGTGGTGTTATTCTTAATATATTCCTTTCGACATTTTGACATAAATTAAAGTATCATGTAAAAGTGTAGGTATTAAATATAAAATTAATTGATAGTAAGTGAGAGTGATACTTTAATTTATTAACTAGAAACCACGCTAAAAAGATGCCCTACTCATCTTTCTGTTTGGTAGTGACTTATTACTTGATTCACTTCTTCTCTGGCTGAAAACACACTCGGGTGAAACATATGTACACTGGATTAACATGACAGAGGTGGAGAATTGATTCATTGATTCTTGCACCAGTTGTTTCTACTGCATGATTTCTCAAGTGTTGAGGCTGTTTGATTCCTTTTTTTCTTTGTTTCGTTCAACCAGAGCAAAAATAAAGGGTGGCATGGCAAGAGAAAAGAAGTTGACAAAAGATGGTACAGATCAAACAACAGGATTGGGAAGGGAATAATACACACCTCATATCTTATGGAGTGGAGCAGCCCGTTATTGGTAGAAGTGGTTCTTGCATTTGGAACAGAGGCATGGATCATACAATTCAGAGACTGCCACTGGTTGTCACTGATGGAGTCACCCACAAACATGATCTTCTTTCCTCTGTGCTTCCACAGGAAACTCTTGCCATCAAAGCTTTTGGAGAAACAACAGGAAGAGTGAAGAAAGACCCAAGTCAGGAAAAGATCTACACCGTCCACAGCATACAAGACGGGGAGGAGGGGGAGGAGGGGGAGGATGGAACAGAGACTGACTGACTTGGGGAGGCTGCACCCACTGGGCTTCCACCTGTACTTGAGGTAGAGCTTGTCAGGTCTGCCGTACTTCTGGCAGTCAAATTCAGGTTCGATGAATGGGCATTTGGAGGAATCGTAGAGTGGGTAGTGGGAATCATACACCCAGCTCCCATGGTAGAGATTGCAACCAAGCTCGCCAGCAACACCACCCCATCCTGTTTGGTTCCGGTGGTGGTAGTGGTGGTGGTAGTGTTTTGAGCCAAAGCAAGTCACGGGAAGAAGTAGAAGTAGATGGGAAGAAGCGAGTGCCAGGAAGAGCAGCAGCCTGCTCTTGAGAACTCCACAACCCATTTGGATTCTGGACCCCATGATGGGGATGGATGGGCAGAAGAATGCAGAGAGCAAGCGTTGCAGTGATGAGATGGGGAGGGCTCTATGTGTGCCTATTTATAAGGAGAGAGCTCACGAGCTTGCTTTTACGGAGACTGGTAAAATGTTGGACAAATCATACCGAGGAGCGAACGTGAATGTTTGGCAGATCTGGTGCGCTCTCTGTCTCTCTTATTTTTAACCCTTTTCTTTCCTTCTTTGTTTTTTATAATGATAATGTTCTTAGGTTACGTTTGTAAAATTATTTACTATACAATTCATTTTAATTACTGTGAAAGGTTAAAGTTAATAGTAGTAAAACAAACAGACTTGGAGTTGATAGTACTAAAACAAACAAAAATAGAGTTGTATAGTAAATTGAAAGGTAAAAATTTAAATATAAAAATTTAGGCAGGCGTTTGTAAATAATTGGTGTATGGTAAATGAAGTTGCAATAAAGGAAGTATTATGTAGATCAATGAAATTTCAAAAAATTAATTGATAAGTGTGGTGATTCATAATTTACATAAGGTTTGGTTTCATTTCTTATGTAAAGTTTTCTTTTAAAATATTTTCTCTCATTTTTAATTTATTTATATACCGGCAAGTGATTATAAGTGAATTTATATGAATTTACTCTAATATCATGTGAAATTCTAACTTAAAATCAACTGGTTAGTAAAGTTATCCATCATTTTATAAGTTTGGATGTCATTACTTTTATACTTGATGATGGTGGACTTTTTCAAAAAGATTCAAACCTAAGAATTTCTTTTAAGATGTTCTTAAGATAAAGAGGATTTGTGCATATAGATTATTATTTCATGGTGTTTGCATTGTTGAATTGGGGGATTATCCATAAGAAGTTAACAGACTATTATTTTAATATCTTTTCTTTTTTATTTCTAAAAAATAAAATGTAAATAAATTAAATTTAATATAAAAGTATTTTTTAGATTTTCTCTTTTCAAATTTTTCAACTAATATAAACCTTTCTGAATCTAATTATCTCTCTGACAATCTTTAATCAGAGATTGAAGATGAACCCAAGAGCCTATTAGTGCCTAATAAAAATGCAAAAATAAAAATGGAAAGTTCAAACAAAAAGGAAAATCTGAAATGAAAATAAAAAGTGCAAACAAAGATAAAAAATAGGGGGTGTTAGTGTTTGACATAATATTCAAATGAAAATCAATTTTTTGTAAATTTGCTAATATATCGTAATACTTGAAATCAAGAATTACAGTCTCATTTGTAACAAGGTACTCTTATCTTTAAAAGTTGTGGAAAGCTAAAGTTGAGAGGAGTTTACCAAATGAAATTGAATATCATGGTAATTGTGTGGTTAGAGTTTGTATGTCAATATTTGTATAATAATGATGATATATAAAAATTTGTGTAAAACTAATTTCACAGTAAATGTAATTGTTATCAAACAAGGCTTCATTTGGAATTAATTTCAGTTAACTTTGGAAGTTGAATAGAGTTGAAGTTGAAGTTAATTTCGTGAATAAAGTTAAAGTTATATAGTAATTAAGATAATAGAAATTTATATGTTAAAATTTATATAATGATAATAACATTAAAAGTAAATTTAAGAGTCAACTGGAATTAAACCCAAACAGAACAATCAAAAGAAAATTGTGAAGATTAGAAAATGGTACAGCACACCATCTATGTTGAGCTGGTGGACACCCACCCATACATGAATGCTTCGGGTTCAGGTCAAACTACAATAGTTTTATCCCCAGTCATTCTTGTGATTTTGACCTCTAACGGCACCTTTGGTTTATTACTTCTGTTTTCATTGATAACATTACCTTTAGATTAGAGCTATATTATAGTTGTACCTTTGAAGAATAGTTTTGGTAGAAAAGAGTTGATTGAAATTCAAAAATAACGTTTGCTTGTTTAAATACTACCATCTATAGAATTCTAAACTTGTCCTTTTTTTAAAAAAAAATGTAATGTAATTAACATTAGGTAAGTTGTTTACCGTTTAGGTTGATATTTCAATATTGCAAACGATTTTACATGATACAACGATTATTTCAAAGATTTAAATTCACATAAAAATACCACCGTAATCCAAGGTTTCATTTGATCCAATTTCAGTTTTAATTTCGTACACATTCTTAATGTCATTATTAATACGTAAATTTTAACATATAAATTTTTATTATTTTAATTATTATGTAATCTTAATTTTTATTTATGAAAATAACTTTAAATTTATTTTTATCCGATTCTTAAAGTTAACTAAAATTTTCCTGAAACAAGACAAGTTATCACCACTCCATTTATGGTTCCAACTCACACCCAAACACCATTTGCCCTCCCATTGCGTGCAATCATGCAAAGGACCATAGGCGTAGTTGAAATGTGAGTTGGCGACGCATACGCCCACGTTTCGTGTGGTACACGTGGGCCCTCACGTGAGCACTAGTGTAGCATCTTAGCTAGCTGGATGTGAGATCTCAACTATAAAAATATCAATAATAATGACCACACTAACAGGAAATATTACATATTAACACCTGTAGAATGTACCTCTTACAAAAAAAAATTTTTTTGTTTTTCAATAACAGGTGGATTTTAAGATTTAGGATTTTAAGGTACGATGCACTTGTGAACTTATAGAGAATTACAAAAGTTGCATTTAGAATGAAATTTTTTAACTTCTAGAGTATAGAAAAAATAGCTCCCATAGCAAATAAATTTAAATAGGTAAAGTTCTTTTCGTTGTGACGATTATGAGACCACATATTTATTGGGTAAATATATTTTTAATGTTTGTATTTAATTTAACATTTAAATAAAATATATATAATAATTTAATTATATTTTTTAATATTAATTCGATTAAAAGTCAAAATAAAAAATATGAAAAAACTACAACGTACGTCATGATGACTATAAAAGTAATTTTTAGTTACGACAAAAAGTATAGGTCTTCACAGAAAATTTAAATGTAAAAATTTATAATATTTTAATTATAAATTGCCTAAAAATTGTATATGAAATTCATTTTCAATTATCGTTCATCCTGAACCTGAGATCAAGATCATGACTTGCAAAATTCATAAATAAATTCTCATTGCTTGAATGATAAATAAATTTTGTTTGTTTGCTTCCATTAATTCATGAAACCAACTAGCGTTTGTTTGCATTTATGCATCAATTGTTTATGCTATTAATGACGCACCAACAGCCAACACACAACAATGACGCCGATGGAAATATTGTTTCCCACCATTTCCCATTTACACAAATAAATCTAAAAAAAAGGGTCAAGGGGAAAGTGAATTCCTGTAAATTCCATTCTCATCTTTTCTGAAGGTCTATTTGTACATATGAAAATAAATAAAAAAAGAAATAAGAGAAATTTAAGAACTCATGGAAAATGAAAATAATATAATTTAACAAAAAACTACAAAATTGTAAAGATATTTGCGTGCATACGAGAAATAAAAGGAAACTGATCTCCGAAGCATGAACAATTGTAAACTGATCTCCGTACGCTTGCTTACCAACTAGGTTAATGCAGGCAGCATGAAGAGACAGTTGACAAAACCATCTATTTTTACATGTGTGTACATACACAGCCAAAAATATCACCGAAAGCACACAGAATATATTCTGAGTGTCCTAATACAACTGTGGACCTTGTGATTCACACCCTGTGTTCACCCTATTGCTTATTACAAACAAAACTATTCAGGAAACAAATGCTGCTTCCTTATTTACAACCACTTTGCCTTCCTCCATGATTCTTAAACACTTAAATCCTATCCATTATAAACCACTTTTTCACAATCTGTGTTACAAATCACTTTCTACGCCCTTTTGCTCTCACACACAGACATCATGAATTACACATCTACGTGCTTTGCTTGTAGGCACCATAAATCACACAATCAACCATACCTTTACTTTTCTACCATAAACTATACAAACATCATACACTAATCAAATTCAATATATCATTTTGCGCATGAACAATTTTATATATATATATATATATATGTCTCTAACGTCTATAAATACCTACAAAAGTAAATTCTGTAAACATCTTATATCAAATAACCCATTTTCTTAACCAGGAAACCTCAAGTAACCCAATTCTTCTTTTTTTATCTAAAAGAGCGTGTTTGCTATTTTATCGAAAAGTCATATCCTTTTTAATCAAAAATCTCACAATTGATGATTAACTATACAAATCCCTTCTGTAAACACCTACAAACCCATTTTTAATATATATATATATATATATATATATATATATATTGATGTGTAATTTTAGACACAGACACACTTTATTTGTGCTTCCAACTAAGCACACATTATGCAACCAATCTTGTGCATGCGTCCAGAGTTGGCCTCCACTGTTGGGGAGGCATTTTTGTCCGCCACGTAACATAATGCGGTAGCTTTTCTTGACCCAGCTTTTAGTAATGAGAAACAAGAACCGTCCTATCAATTTTGACATTAGAGTAATTTGTATTTTTGAAAAAAAAAAAAATATATGATGAAAAATAGTAAACTAAATTTATCATCATTTTTCACAATTTTCAAAAACACAAACTCCATGGAACCGCACATTAGGGAACAACTAGAAAAGTGTGAAATACCTAATTCAAAATTAACTAAATGGAAAGAAAAAATAAAGATTAAAAATTTCAAATTTAAAAACAAAAAGAAACAATAAAGAAAAGCAGAATGAATACTTTTCGTACATTTTTTCAAGATATATTTTCACTTTTCCCCGTAAAATTGTTCTAAGCATTTTTGATTACTTATAATTTTCTTCATTTGAAAAATACATTTATTTTCATATTAGAAGATACGTGACCAATTAAAGTAACATTTTCCAAATACCTTTAAATTTAACATAAAAATATCATATCAAAAATTTATATCATAAATCATATAATTTTTTGAAAAACGTAAACCTCACCCTAACAAATTTAACCTCTTAAACAAACACAACTCACTTAAAAGATTAAGTCAAATATTCAAACTTGAACAGATCATTTTTAGGTTATAGGAAGACTTGACGATATCCCCAATTGCATTAAACTAAAGGTATTTAACTTGATAGAATTCAACTTCAAACAAAGATTTTTCCTGCATGAGAACATTAACTAATAAAACTCAACTTAGATTCAAAATTGATTCCTAAACAAATTGAACCATAAAATAACCACCTTGCAGGACGAATCAAACCATTTTCCCTTACATCACTTTGTATTTACAAAATTCAAAACCTCAGCATCTAATCACCCCATATTAAATTGCAAAATGAAAGACCTTAAAAGTGGGGCATCAAGCAACCAGAAACAATTACAGACATGCAAACATAGTAGAGTTACCAACCACATTGAAATGCACCACCGAGCATTAAAAACAAAGAATAATCTGAAATTCATGCTAAAACTGCTTAAAGAAATAAACCCAATCCGAACCCATGAATCCCCCTTCCAGTAAGTACTCCAGGAACAATATCAAACTTGGGGCAATAAACTGAGAACCGGTACAGCTACCTTCTTCCAACTCAATATTTTACCTTAATCCATTCTACAATCACCTACTCAACATCTCAAGCCAACCTCTACAATGGTTCCTCTTACAAACCAGATCACACCTTACCAACAGCTCGTCCACAGAACATATCTCCCCAACTAGAGTCCTCAATGGTGATGGTCCACTGCCTCATTTGGAAATAAACTCCACCAGCTTCAGTAACTTCATCTCCAACAAAGAATTGTAACTCCCTCCAAATTGAAGTTTTACAGCCCCAATTCAAAAATAATTCCAATCTAAAGTTACTCTGCTAAAACAGCCACACTCATTCCCAAACTATGCCTACATTCACAACTCCCCACTAATCATCTACTGAAACCCTACGTGCAGTGTATGCGATTCCTAGGGGAGAAAAAGTGAATCTAGGGATAAAATACATGTAGGAAATCAAGCCTAAGATGACGAACAACTGCAGAAAAATCAACAACCACAACAGGAGAAGGGCAGGAAAAATGCTACAGACAACCAACACCACCTTTTGACCCCACCAACACGAGTATCGTTTGACATATCAAAGCATCAAACCATGTAAACTACCAAAAGCATCAATCAAATTTCACATAATGCTAGAAGAGTCTACATAATTAAATTGAAGGGGTCTTTGGCTTTAGGAGTGACTCATAAACCATGGGTTTTGCCACACACACCATTTCAGTTCACAAAACATGTTTCTAACAAATTTTTAATCAAATAAGTAGCCCCAAATCCAATTAAACACGTCAAAAAAAACATTGAGCAGAGTTCTTTTCAAAAAGACAAATGTAAAATTCCATACGATGTATCAAAAAAAAATCAATACAACAAATGAAATGACAAACAAAATAACATCAACACATACAGAAGCAATTTAAACACACAAAAAACTATAGTATCCACCCATAAGCATAAACTACCAATTATGAGTGAGTCATAAAACAAAGCAAATTATCAAAACAAACAGTCAAAGGCCACTAAAACAGTAAATCATAAAGTTCAACTTTGATTAAGGACACTGCACATCAACAACTTAGATAATTGCTTGCAAGCCATCAAAAAAAATAGATAATTACTCGATCTTTACCAACAATATTCAAAAATTTATATTTATTTGTTTGCCAATATAAAAATTAACTTTTTACTCTGGCATCCCTTCCATCACTAAGACACATTAACCATATTTATCCAGTTAACCATAATATCTCAAATTTAACAGACATTTAGTGAACCTTATGCATATTTTTGAATAAAAGTTAACTTTATAGATATTCACGGCATGCAAGTTAATATAAACTTTTAAATAACAAACAAGTAATTATCAAATTTTTCATGGCATAAAAGTAAACAAATCCGGTAAGACAGGTTTCGAAAAAAATGAAATTCTCATGTCTAAACTTCAAGCAGAGCATCAAAACAAAAATGCGATACTTGCAAAATCAATCATCCAATAAGGAAGATAACTATAGAAGGCTGGATAGTTCAAAATTCAGTAGTGGTAGCAACAAGAAAACAAAAAATTAAACCAGAACTAATAAAAAACGCACAGGCAGAAAAATGTCACTATAGAAATAGAACACTATTGACCAACAATAGAATAACGTAATTGATCATCCACTTCATTACGAAGGATGAGATCTTGGGTTTAAACCCAAACAAAAACACTACAATTATAAAAATATAACGCTATTTGCTAAGTGCAAATGCAACAACTTCGATCAGATTGACAGATGAAAATGTCTGAAAAGTTAGACCAACAGAACCATAATTAACAGCTACAACAATCACAAGGAAACAAATGAGCAATCCTACAGCATAAAAGCAACCAGAAAAGTCTGCACAGCACAATCATTTCAAGCATTTGCTCCACAAGAGTTGGCATACACCTGAATGACATCCAGAAAAACTTAATTACTCATTCAAAAGGAAATATTCATGTACAGAAATCATGCTTCATAAACAAAAAAGGGATTTTTGCTTCGCTCAGAAAAGTTTACATTAGCTAGTCTACTCTTTGAATATAAAATTTTTGAATACAATATCTTCTTTTAAATCCATAACCACAATACCCTTATAAACAGTCATGAAAAGTGAAAAGTATACGATGGCTATGATTTTTAAGCGTATCTAAGGTAATACTATAATTCAATGGGTATACAAACTACTCACAACTTTTCAAAAGATATCCAAGAAAAAAATCCTATAGAAAACATTACAATCAAATGACACAAACTATAAACGATGGAACAGTTAGCCTTGATCCACTTCCTTAATGGCAACGGTTAGGAGTTCCTAGGGCACAGCAAGGCAACCAGAGCACCACTGAGCAAGTGGTTAGTATTGTGCTGAAAGAATAAGGAAAAATGAATGACCATGATGAAAATACCAAGGTTTCAAATACTGGTATCGTATCAAAGATCAGTCCTCTTTAAAAAAGATGCGTATTGAGCATCAAGATTATATCGGTGGAAATGCAATACTTTGAGGAAGCAACCAAAAAATACTAAATTTAAACTTGAAACTCAATGATGAGATAAAACAAATAATGATAGCATATAAAAACACTCAATTTTTTAAGCAATTTTCATGCATAAAATATCAATTAGATAGAAATAAAGTAATCACATATATAAGAAAAGTCTTAAATCATATACAAACTAAAAAAAAGTCAATAATAAATTATTTAAATTTCAGGTTACAATTCAATAAGATCTATGTTATAATTCAATATTTATCATATTACATTTCAATAGAATATACATTACAATTCATACATGGAACACATATTAATAAGATTATGTATGACATGAGAGAATTACCATAATTAAAAATTATGGACTATAAGAATTTAAAGTAAATTATAATTTTTATTCCTATAAGGTAATTAATATCTTTTTTAACAAAATAGAAAATAAATTTTGTAAGAATACAAGAGATATACAAAAGAGGAATGATTGATTCGTCAATCCAACATCAATCCTGCATGCTTGATTGATCGATTCATTGTATTTTGGATAATACATTACATTTTAAGATCGACCAAAAGAAAATCCAAGTTAGATCAATAATATTTCACCAATACAGATCAATTCATAAACCTTGGTTAATACTAGAAAAAAGACTCAAATTACATATGACTTTAACAGTATTTGTTCCTTCCATTGGAAGTTGAATGATGATAAATGCAAAAATCACCATTATGAAAACAAACCATTTGTGACTTTTATTTTAAGGATAGATTGCATCATTTCAAATCTTTTTTCACTTTTAGAAAAGTAACAAAAATTTAAGATAGTGAATCAAAAATGTATATATTGCATAAATATTTATTATATAATATATTCTAAATAAATATATAACTTATTATAGTTATAACACACACACAAATATATAGTTGAAGCCATAAGTTGCTTTAAGTATCATGAAAATTTATAAAAAAGTTGCATTTTCAAAGAATCTAATAAAAAACAAAATTAAAAAATTTTATTTTACAATCTTTTGCTCATTTTAATTGATGGTGAATGTTTAATAGACTAATCCATTCAATAATTGGGCTATTTTCAGATTAAGATCTTTCAACCCATTCATGCTCAAGATGGTATTTTCAAGCTATTTAAGCAATGAATCAGATTCTAGTTGATCCCAAATGAGACACAAACTTAAATTTATATCAGAAATTCAAGCCTAGTACCTAGCTATACAAATCAAGCATGGACTAAATATACATTTAATTACATACTAAACACAAACAGGATCTAATTATACATTACAAGACACAGCTAACTGTACTTTTATACCATGTGTGGATATACCATTCAAATAAGACAAGAACATTACAAGAAAAACTAGACAAACATAAACAGAGGGAAATTATAAAGCAAACATCCGAGTAATAGAGCATAATAAAGACCCTCTTTATGAAACTACTTCATATCTTATAATGAAATATAGCTCAAAACAAGTAATAACTAATATGGAAAAGTCACAAAAAATCAGAACAATTTATTATTTTGATATTCTGATTGACCTACCTCGTTAATCTTATATCTTCCGTTAGGTAGAAACATAATAAGATTCTCCTTTTTCTTTCAAACAATAAACAGAATGCACTATAACAACAAGGAGGTAAGAGATAGAAAATTGGATAAACACATACCAACAAGGTATTCAAACAAAGATGACCCTGAGCAAAAAGAAAAATGAAACAACTACAAGAACACTAAAGAATAAAGTTAATCAGTGAACAACAAAGAAAAATATGATAACGAAAACCATCAAATAATGCAATATGTTAAGCAAAAAATATAGCATAATATTAAGAAATTAGTGTGAGGCAATAAAACATGTAACAAACTATCTGATAGATAAATACATTCTCAGGAACAGAAACGAGTGATTCCAAGTCCATCAACAACAAATTATGAAAAATATGCAATCAGAGAAACCCTTTATAATGCATTGCACAAAAGAAGGTCAATGAATACATGAAGGTTCACCAAGAAAATTTTCACATGCCCATAACACCATCTATTTGACAAGATACATGAACCACATTACTTGGTGTACAAAAAAATGCACATCTCTGAAAAAATTCAAAGAAACAAGCATAAAACAAGTTCCATTTAACAACTTAAGCAATATTGTCATAACCAAAGTGGAACAGACAGTCGAACTGGGAACTGGTACCTCTACCAGATTAAAGCACATGGGGTGGACTGTTTTAGCGGTTGAACCAGTTAACTTTCTGACCCAGTGGTTCAACCAGCCAGTCCTGCTTGGACCAGTTTGCTGTGGATTAGGTTGAATATTTCATAATGTGATTTTCTTGTTGTATTATGAAAAACAAAACGTTAAACACATTTTATATGATTTATAAAATGTAAAACAGTGAAAATATTTTATATTATTTATATCTTATAATGTGTTCATGTTTGCATTAAATTATTAAAATTTATTTAAAAATTCTAAAATAATAAAAAGGGTAAATGGAATGTTATTTAGTGATGTTGAATCTGAATAAAATAAAATAAAGTAAATAGAATATTATTCTTATCATTAATTTGAATAAAATGTTACCTCATCAAACAGTAATAAAATCTTTCTGATGTTTTTAAATATTTTCAAAAAGATTACCATTGATAGTGGTTCGTAATGATTATTTTACATGTTGGTGATGGTAATGGTTAGGAATGGTTACATAATAGAATCGTCATTGTTACAAAGGACATGTGTCATGTTAGAATGGTTTTTACATGCTTTAGTAAGATGTTACTTTTCAATGGTTTCTATTTTACTAGTTTTTGTATGTAATTTTATTCCTTTGTGAAACACTGACAGCGAATATGTCATCCTTTATCCAAAATCCATGAATTAATTATACATTATGATTTTTTAAATAATTAATTAATTAATAATTATAATGTTATGTTCACGTCAATGGTACAACTAGTCTGGGGAGTGGTTGACCCATGACTACTCAAAGTTCAGTCTAATTCAAAAAACATTGCTCTTAACCATCAAAATGGCAAAAACACTCGGGACATTATAACTAGAGTTAAGAAAGAAAAAACAGAGACAAATAGACCTACGTGTTATCTCTAACAAGAACAAAACTGTTATAATGACGACAAAAAATATGAATTACCTCAGTAGTAAGGAGGCATCCCTTGGTACATCCCACTCCTGGGTGCAACCCTGGGGTTGGGAGATGATCCTGCTGGTTGGTGATGCTGGCTCTGGTAACCTGTACCTGAAATCCCATAATGCCCACCCTCTGAAAAACTACCTGAAGGTAACCCAGAAGAGCTTGGTGGCATCTGATATGGTGAAGGACCAACACCTAGTCCTCCATATCCACCTGTGCCAGTACCACCTAATTGAGACGACCCGCTGTAGAGACCACCCAAACCACTCCCACCAAACCCACCAGCTGCACCACCAACTTGACTCCCGATTGATGTAATCCCAGTGCTTCCAACGCCAAGTGAAGACGGTAGTGTAGAGTTCAAGGGATGACCCATCCCTCCTGCAGCCTGAATTCCAGAGCCAGAAATTCCACCACCGGAAAAGCCACCAAATGAAGACATCCCACCAGGATAAGAACCTGAAATCGTACCAGGAAAGACAGACTGACCACCACCCAATCCAAGCCCATCGCCAGAACCATCGCCCCCACCACCCATCTGCGTCTGACCATTAACTCCGCCTCCCCCAGCCAAGGTTCCAGACTTCATCTTCTTCCCCTCAATCGCCAACTTGCACACCACTTGATGGCCATCAAGCACCTTGACAGGATCAACAAGTGACGCCCTCGCACCCTCGGCAGTCTTATACACAAAAAGCGCATACCCTTTAGACTTGCCAGTCTGCTTATCAAAACCCAGCGGACCCTCCTCGATCTCACCGTAAGACAAGAAATGCATCAACAACCTATCCGATGGCATGTCAAACGGCACGTTCCCGACAAAAATCTTCCTCAACGAAACATCAACCCTGGGCATAGACCCTGGCAGTCCTCCAGTGGGCCCAGCTGAAGCAAGCTGCGTGACCGTCATCCTCCCGTCAATCAACTTACTCGGCTCCCGCAAAGCAAGAGTCGCCCCATCAATATGCTTAAACGTGATAAACCCGTACCCTTTGCTCTTTCCAGTGGACTTGTCAACGATGACGATGGCCTCTTGGAGCTCACCGTAAGTGGAGAAGAGGTTGCGGAGGCCATCGGTGGTAGTATCCCATCCAAGCCCGCGGATGAAGAGCTTACGGAGAGAGATATCACCATCAGTGAGAGATCGGACGCTATCGAGGACATCCGCGTGTCGTAGGACGGCATCCTGAAGTATTTCAAGGAGCTGATCTTTGGCGAGAGGGTCGATGATGCGGCGAACCTCGACAGGGAGAAGTTTCGAAGAAGAAGGCACAGAGGTAGGGATGCCGTCGAAGACACCGTTCTCCTCCCCCTTCCGCTTCTTCGAGGCGAGATCCATGGCGCGTAAAACCCTAACCCTAGAACTTGGGGACGGACGAGGAACAGCGGATGGAACGGAGGCCGGAGGGGAAGACGACAGCGCACAGAGGAGAAATAAATAGGAAGTGTACTGGGCTCTTGGGGCCTCATTTACAAGTTTGTTCTGGGCTTTCGACGTCGTCCCGGCCCAGTTAGTGTCAAGACATATATGAGAATTTACAAGTAATGAAAACAAATTAAAAATAATAATTTTTTTAATATTCGTATACATAATAAGAAAATAAAATTTAAAATTTAAATATTCATACATCATTTTATTACGAAATATTATTTTAAGTTGTGTTTGTTTGTATTTTTTTGCTTTTAGTACGTATAATTGTATTTGTAGTTAAGATGCATTTATGTGTAACTTTTTTTAATTCTAAAAATTAAAAATAATTAAAATTGAAATTAATTTCAGAGTTGAAACTATATAGTAATTTAAATGATAAAAATTTATATATTAGAATCTACGTAATAATAATAATAATAATAATGATTTTAAAAATTAGAAAAAAGTTACATGTAACCAAACCGTTAGATTATTTAATTTTGAATGTAAAATTTAAAATTATTTATACATGTTATAGAAATTTTAAATATTCTATTTTTTAACATTTCAAATATAATTTCATATTTTTTATATAATTACGTATTTAACAATAATCAAAAAAGTTAAATAAAATATATAATATTAAAAAAATACGTTATAACGAAATTTCAATCAATTTTACTGACTCAACAGAAGATAAGACGGAAAATCAAGAAAGTACGTAAAAAATTTATGTGTGAGAAGAAAAGATAAGACGGAAAGTTCGACTTTCTGAGTGTTTAAATATTTAAACTTTCCCCCTCCTTTCCCTACTTTCTCCCCTCCCCCAGTGAGAATTTCCGCCCGAACCCTCCCGCCGCTCAAACTTCCCTGCGCCGCCGCAACCTTCAGCTTGCCATCACGGCTGCTCACTTGCTCACATTGTCGCCACCTACTCACCTGCTTGTGTCGGGCTTGCTTGTGCCATTCGCAGCCGCTCCTCTTCCACTCACTTGTGACATCTACTGCTTGCTCTTCCACTGCTCGCATGCTCTTCCGCTTGGTCGCTCGCGCCGTTCTTGTTGGTAATTTCTTCCGCTCTCTCTACCTATCTTCCTATGTCATTTGTCGTTGCCCTATCTTGCTTAGTCTAGAAATAAAATTTAAGGTGAGAAATAACAAAAAAAACCGATATTCGTAATAATGAAAAAATTAATTTTTTTTATATTTTCTAAAATACACATATACCTGAATTTTATTTATTTTTTTCAAAATTTATGGAAGACACAAGTCACACAAACCCCTAAAATACAAAACTTACGTTACAAAGATAAAATTAAATTTTTATAAAAGTTATTATTTCAACAAATAAACATTATTTTTAAATTACAACTTATTCTTTTACATGATTGTATCATGTCGTTTACTTTCTTCTACTTTTAACTTTTAAAAATATTTTTATTTTCTTAATTTACTTATTTTATTATCAAAATCATTTTTTTCTCTCTTACCATCTTAAAATCATTTATCTTGAAACAAAGGAGCTCTTGCTCTTCTCATCATGACGTCCATGTTTTTATCAAGGCTCTGTTTCACCATCCTCTCCATGTCCCTCCTCTGCTCCAGTCCCTTCCTCACCCCTCCGCCGCCGCCGCCGCCGCCACCTTCTCCAGACCCAGAGTTGACTCTCGCACCCCTTTCCTCCTTCACCCATTCCAGCAACTTCATCGCCCTCCTCCTCCCAACCTCGCTCCCAAGTAGCGCCACCCTAAGGAACGCCGGCACGGCACCGGCTTCCGCCATCTTCCCCCGCTGCGCCGCACTACCATGCGCCAACGCCATCAGCACGTACGCCGCGAGCTCCTGGCACCTGGGTCGCCCCTCCAACCTCAACGCATTCACGAAGCATCCGGGGACGGTGGGCGTGCCCTCCACCTCCTTCCTCCCGCCCGCCGTCACCACCACGTTCGCAAGCGTCGCCAGCGCCGGCCTGGTGAAAGAAGGCTGGGCCAGCAGGCGTATCAGGGGCGGGACCAGGTTGTTGGACACGATGCGCCTGACGTTGTCCAGCTTGGTGGAGAGGTTGCACAGGGTGGTCAACGAGATGAGCTTCACGTCGCCGTCGTCGTCGGGCCCAGTGAGAGCGCCGGCGAGGATGGGGAGGAGGACGTCGGCGGAGGAGAAGTTGCAGGACCGGCCGGTGTTCTCCAGAGATGACAAGGAGAGGAGCAGAGCAAGAGCTTGCCTTCTCGTTGATGGGTCTTTGGTTGCCAACAGGGTCTCCAGTTTGAGCATCACTCCTGCTTCCACCATCAGCGCTTTGTTGCTGATTATTATATAGAATAAATCTGTATTTATAAACTATAATAATCATATATTTATAAACTTTTTTCTCATATTTAAATGAACAATATTTTTCTCAATAATGACATCATTTGTCTAGATATTTTGACATTATATAATCATATTTTTTACTATATATTATAACGTTGTATAATATATTTATTAAATAATTTTTATATTTTTTATTATTTATAAAATAAAATTAATATTATTACTTTTTTAATTGTAAATCGTATATTTTTTCAAAAATTGTGAAACTCAACTTATTGAAACATCTAGACAAACGATGCCAACATTATTAAACAAGTACAATTTATGAATTTTACCTTATTAAAATTAATTCACTACTTAAAAATGGTTTAACAATAATATAAAAATTTCGGTTCTATTTATTAGTTTTGATATAAGACTATTTTTTCAACACACTAAATATCTTTAAATAACATATGTAGACTAATCTTGATATCATATAAATTTTAATTTACTAAAATCAATTTACTATTATATATCCTCTTTATAACTCAGATAAATTGAACTGTTAAATGCTATTAAACTATGCATTTTGCATCATAGAATGAGTTCATAAAGCTTCAAGTTTAAGATAAGACGGTGCATAAAGCACCACCACTCACTTCTAATAAAATCTGACTTTATTTGTTTTGGTTATATTTACTGTAATGTCAATTTCGTCAGAGTCAAGGATAATAAATTAAATGAACTTTACGGTAAATAGTGTGATAAAAATTTATATATAAATATTTATATAATAATAATAATATGTGAGAATTTACATGAAATTAAGGTTATGTTTATGAGATTTTTATTATATAAAATTGATGATATATGATATTTTTATTAAATAAAATATGTAAATAATAATTATAGTAATTTTTTTTACTATAATATCTGAACGTGAAATAACAAAAAAAATCTTATATTTAACCATTTTTATTGATTTTATAGATTTATTTCATTAACATCAATTGTCTAATAAAAATTAAAAAAAATAAAATCAAAAATTCTATCGTGAGAAGCGTAAACTCCCACCTCACCTATCTTAACCACATTTCCAATTTTAAGATAACTTTTTTTAACATAATTTTAACTATATTTACAAAATCACCTCTAACTTTGACCCCTTTTTTTTTCGACTTTTAAAGTTAAAAAAAGTTATTCGTACCCAATAGCAGATATTCCTCTGAGCAGAAAGAAACATGACCTACATATGGGAGATTCCTTGCCTGTGGGTGCCATTGGCGAGCTCGAGCAGAGCCAGAAGGGCAGAGGTCCGGCGACGGTCATCGCCGGAGTCCAACATGGAAGCGAGGCAAGGAATGACTCCGAGGCGGCCGAGGGATTTCCTCCTCGCGCGACTCTCCATGGCGAATCTTCTGATGTCAGCAGCGGCAGCTTCCTTCTCCTTCCACCCTCCGAAATGGAGTTGCTTCACCGACCTCTGAATCGCCATCTCTTCCTTTCCCATCTCCTCCTCCTCCTCCTTGTTGTTTGGGTTGGCGAGTATAATTTATACACAGTCACAAGCATACGTGAAAAAGGAAACAACACACTTGTCACCACAACGGCAGAGCTCATCCTCTGCCATCATCCAAAGTGGGATATGACCATACTCCTTGACTTTCTTTTTTGAGCTGAAGAGCAGGAAGAAAACAGAAGATGGTCAAATGGCAGAATATACAAACCTTGTGAAAAAAGCTGCTACCTTGGTTTGCTCGGTTATTATTATACGATAATAATCAAAGAATTTCAAAGTTTGGCAGCTTGAAAGCGGAATCATCCAAATTTGACCTGCCTGCACTTGTATTTTGCGACGCTGGGTTGAAGTTTCTCTGCCGCCTTGTTTCTTTGGGTTTGTCCACGTTTTTTAGGTCCCTCCAACGCTGCTGCAGAGACGTTTGTAATTGTTTGATTCGTTTTGGAACACGTTTTGGATTTTCTCATCTCCCACCTTAAAAAATATCAAAAGCCTTCCATCGCCCTCCCAACTTTTCTCGAAAACTTACCTTGACCCCCAACCCTCAAGCAACACCTACCTTCACGGGAAGCATTTGCATTTTAATTGAATAATATAAATTTTTTTAAAAGATTTTCTCTTCTTCTTCTTTTTTGAAGAAGTTTGTATTTTAAAAAAATACGAAAAATAATAAATCAAAATGTTCACTATTTTCTACCATTTTCAAAAACACAAACCTCTCTTTAAATTTAATTTAAAATACAACTCTATCCAATGTATCCTTTTTTACTTTTCTTTGATCTACTTGTTTGCAAGAACTTATCTCCTTTTTCACAACTCTTGCTGAGATATTGTCTCATATCTTTCTAGTTAAAATCAACGAATCAACCAGTTTGATCAAATCTCCTCTCAAGCTACAACACCTATCAATGTTGATGCTCCACTTGATCAAAACTCCTACTCCTATTGGACTGATCAAAACAACAATGTTAACATTATTTAGTTTTTTCGATTGGTACTTTGAAACCAAACTTTTTGACTGTCCAAACTAAAACCTTTTACGTGGAACTTACTATTATCTTTCTGTAACTTTTATGATCTTTTATGGATTTATAATTTTGCCTTTTAATTATAATCTTATATACCCGTAAAAAAAACAGGCTAAAGATGTTGGAAGGAAAAAACTCGTTGTGGCATTTGGATGGTCCTTGTCAGAAATCACTTAGAGAGGCACTGGCAGCATTTGCATCAGGATAAAAGCTGGGTACGTTTTTCAGAATGGCCGGTCTTGCTTTATGTGATGAACATCATCAAACTTTTACCTTGCGTTGGTGAACCTCTTTTTTCAGTTCATTTCCACTGGACGACCACATCATGGTTGAGGTAAGGATGTCACGGTTGAGAGATTTTCTTCTGTTCCGTCTTGGATTCCTCTTCGAGAGGTAGAAGTTCACGAGTTAGAGCTACCAGTACATGCTTGTAAGTTTGAACCAGGTTAAGTGGAGTACCACCGTATACACAACCTTGCTTTTTTAAAAAAAAAAACAAACAGCCATGATGAAATGGTAGCTGAAATTGAATGCAGGCACTTAGTTTTTTGAGCTTCTCTCAGCTTGCCTAATGAACACTGTGCCGAAAGGCTCCCTTTTCCTTATAAGAACCAATTGCCGACCATCTCACATATCATCATCAGCATCAGCATCATTATCCCAATCCACATCAAACAAGTTTGCCGACTTCATTAACTCTGTCAGACCAGTAAGATCTTCCAGATATGTTGGATGGTTTATAGCTTGCATGATAAAGTCCACGCCGCTTTTCCTATATTCAGATACCACCTGCATTGCAAATCAAAGTAGTCACTTATATGCAAGCTGTTTCAATGAGCAAAGAGATGGTTAGGGGTTAGAAAGCATGCAAATGGTAATTATTTGCTATTACGTCCCTTTTTCTTAATCTAATTGAAGTGCTTTTTTTAGGAGAACATGGGCATGTTCAGAAATCATTAATTTGTGATATCAAAGCAAGAGTATGCATTCCTTATAATGTTCTTTCAAAATTAACCATTGATCAATATAAATAGATGCTCACAAATAGTAAACAAGATGACTCATCCAAATCAAAAGCATCACTCTCTGTCTGTATTATTAAGGAAAGAGAATGAAATGGACCGACCCAACATTTGGCATGTTTAGTTTCAAAAATTATCCAAATTAAAAGGTTAATTTATTTTCACAGATTTTGATTTGTTGATGAGTTAAGTAATGTATAATTTTATTAATCCTTAACCACACACTTCCATCTTTTATCATCTTCTCTGACATCTCATCTTTTTTGGCATTGAACACAAGTGTACGAGCAATTTGCTCGTGCAGGTGTAAAGCAAGCCAAGTTTAGAGAGCCAATCAGTTCTAGTTGTTATATATAGGGGAGCCTCAGGCTCGGATATTAAGTGAACCGACATCAAAAAATAAAATAATAGCCTGGAGTGAATATAACCAGATAATCTAGACCAAGCAAATCCAAGGCATAACAAAGGCCAAGTAAAATGAGCTTAGGCTAAAAGTTGAGCTGGCTCATGGACCAGAAAAGCGTTGATTGTATTCTGTTTCATAATGTATAAGAATTCATTCCAATAGATTCACCATAATGTTGGAAATCACTGGAAGAGACATCCCCTCGTAAGTTAAATTCACCAAAGGCCTTACATGATCGATCATGTCCAAAAGTGGGTATCATTTTTCTTGAACGTGGGTATCATTTATGTTAGAATTTGACCAATCTTGAAGAAGAAAACAATAAAGGATATATTTGTCAAGATGTTCTGACATACATGTGATTTTTTCAATGAAAGAATAACCTTGCATGACAAGTAAAACTATGCATGCTGTTTTTTAGTATTATGTAGTATAATGCACCTTTCTTTTAAAAAAATGCACATGGTTAGGTCCTACTGAACCAAGTTAATATAAATCCTCATTGGACTACGAGTAAAAGAGTTTCTCTAACTGATCAAACTATTTCAATAAGGGATCTAAGCTAAGACCTGTAGTGGATAAAAAAATTAAAAATGTTCAATCTAATTTTGGGCTCATACAACCATCATCATCTATTAGAAAGGGCTAACCCAGTGCAAAAGATTTCATTAATGCGAAGGCTGAAAACATCCAATTATATGCACCTTCCATAGATGAAGAGGTTGCTTTTTAGAATTAAATCTGTAACTAATGAAATAACCTAACCATTGTGCCAAGACCTGTCCTTATCATCATCATTTATTCATTGAATTTATTATTTATATGCTGAAAATTGAGACTACATAAACATCAGCATTTTTCATATGAAAATATATTTGCCATTTGTATGCAACAAGTGATAGGATAAGCACAAAAAAGACAATGAAATAACGATGTTGGATTTGATATGAGATGCAGAAGATGTAGCGACAAAATGTATATGATCGTATGGTGGAAAAAGGAACTACTTTGAGAAGCAAAACAATTGGGATTTTAGTTAAAATCTTTTTTGAAAACAACTTGAATGTCACCAGATGATTTTAGTAAAGTTGATCTCAAGTTAATAGGTGATATGGTGAATGGAAAAATAACTCACCATGCTACTACAAGCTATACAACCATGGGCTGAGTAGCCTGCAAGAGTTAATTGAGAAAATTGAGGTAAAGAGCCTCGAATCTGATGAGGCAAGATCCCTAGAGGTCGATCAAAACAGTCAGTAACAGTGTTGGAAAGTTCACCTGGGGCATTTAGCCTACAAAACCAGATAACAACAAGATATAATCAAAAGAAGTTTTTCCACAATCATCACTGCATTCAAATATGATTAGCGAATAGTGAACTGGAAACTCCAAAGCAGTTTCATGAGTTCCTTACCCATCAGGGTGGTGCAAAATTCCAACCAGCAGTTCCACTGCAAGAGAAGAAGCAATTGGAGCTAAACCTGGGCGTGTAACAGTACATTGTTGATCCAACGTGCGATTTGAAGTAGACTGTAGAAATTATGACATGGTCATGAAGAGAAAAAATTACAAGAAACAAGCATGATATAAGCCATAAAAGATGATCTATCATCATGAAAATTACATCTGTGGGGGCAACAACATCATTGCAGAAGTAACAGCCCAGTCGATGCCTTTTGTCACCACTTCTTGTAGGCGACATTCCCATTTGAGTTGCTATGCTATCTTCCACAATATTACCTTCACACTTGAAATCAGATTCAGGGATAAAAGGACCAGCACCATGACGCATAACAAGGTAACTATCAAACCCCAAAGCAGCAGTGATGGCAATCTGTCAGAAACACAGAATCCAAATACAATAATCTATATTAGAATTGCATACAGCAAACACATCATCCTAATTTCCCTCGACTCCATTGGTGTATAAATATTTTTCAACCAAAATTTCAGTCCCGTAATTAAGGATACTTCCAAAAACATATCTTTATAATAAATGGAAAGTAGCGTAACATAGGCACTTGGGATTTAAAATGGGGCAAAAACTAATTCTGTTATTTCTGTCCCACATATGACACATCCATTGAACAATGGGTTCAAGGTGCTATCACATTATTGAGATCCACAAGTTACAAGTTTTTTATTATTCAAGGCAATACTCATTCAAAAAGGAAGCAGCTTGAGATTATTCTGTATCATATACATTTTTCCATTACAGATTTTATGTCAAATTTATTTACAAAAATATTCATCTTTAAATAACCAAACAAGGATTTTATCTATTGTTCTCCAAGAATGTTTACTTATATTAACATACAGCTTTCATGGGAAAAAATCACCTTATTATATTCTGCACACAAAAGTGTTGGAAGCCATCGACTTTCCCTTGTGTCAGTTAACAAAAAAATGACGTCATGAGAAGCAACCAAATTAATTAGATTCTTGCAGTCTTCAAGTACATTATCCGTCTCCTGAACAGAAATTGGATGACCTGGCATTGGTATTGACAAGGCAATGCCCTCTGTTTCCTGAAAATAACAAACGAGGTATAAAAAGGGTTTTACTGAAGAAAAGAGTAGAAGTTCACAATTTCAAGAAATTACAGCAGCCGGAAATATCTGTTTGAGGCTCTTTGCAGCAGCTAACGCTTTTAGATCCCCCCCATCCAAGCAATTGTCAAATGTATAAAGAGATTGCCGGAGTGGATTAGACATGGCCACCCTGCCATTATCAACTAGAGTGATTTTTCGGATCCCCCAAGCCTGCAGAATAGGCTAAAATATCTAAAAATGGAGAAGCGTGAAGGTCTATCACAAGTGACAGAAAAAAGTACCGACCATTAGCATACGTGCAACCTGGCATCCAAGTGTACCAGCACCTAGAAGAAGGCACTTCAAATTATGCAATGTGCTAAGACTTAGGGATGGCAAAGTGCGCCATCTCATGAGCTTCAAGTTCAAATCAGCTGCTGACACAGCCAGTCTGCAGATATAGACCACTAGTAAGCATCTTTCAAGAAAGTGCAACTTGCATTGCTAACCGAGTGTCTACCTTGCAGGATCCATAGATTCAGTTAAGTTGATCAACTTGGGGGTTATACTCCCACCAGTTTTCTCCCACCCTAAACACTTGGGTGCATATTGAGGAGTTCTCAATTCTGATAAAAAGAATAGGCAATCAGCATCACAAGAATAGATTCAAGAAAAATAAAAGGAAAAAACAGCAAAATCATCTTTCAAACGGCTATTTCTGAACCTTGTGGTAATGAAACCAAGGCTTCACCAACAAAAGAGAGATCCAAATCTGTCTTTCCGTGCCTTTCTCTATAGCACAAAAATGATATCTTATCTAGCTTCCAACTAAGAGAAATAAATGATAGAAAGTTGCGTAGTGGCCAGCCAGGCTTGCCTTGTTTGTGGCATGGATCATAAAAACCAAATAGCAACTGCATGTGCATTATCTATTAATCAGATATGGGTTTTTATCTTGCAAAATAGGATTGACATATTTATAAACTGGAAGTAAGTTGCTACATTATCCATATAAAAAAAGCATATTAAGGGTATAAGCAATAGAGACAAACCTTGTGATTAGATAGGTGGTTGTCTTCCCAATCTTTCAGTGGCCTAATTGTAGCTTGTGAAGCTGGCGATATACTAACCAAAAAGAATAGTTGATCTGCAGCCCAATTCATGAATTTATTTACCAAGAATGGGAATTAGTATTACCTAATTTGCAGTGCAGGTTAGCTGATAAAAAGAACTAGGACAAATTATCAAGCTTCAATGTATTTAAAAAACATTAACTAACCTGTAGTCAGATGTGAGCTACGCCAGGTGTTGAAAGCTACTGAAAGGGATTCTAGCTATCAAAGAAGGAAAAATGATAATATAACTGCACTGCACATGATGGACAAAAAGATTGGCAAATATGACAAATACATACGTTTCATACCTCTTCTTGACTGAAGTACTTAGAAGCTGGTTCTCTGTGGCTTACTGTCACAGGAGGATCAAGAATGAAAGCAGGAAATGCACACATATAGTGGAATTTCCACTTTTTTAAATCAGCGTAAGCTATTAGCAAGAATCTAAGAAGAACGTTGCCATTCTCCTTTGCTTTTCCTGACCATATATCATTCCAGATCTGAGCATAAAGGTTAATCACAGTCATGAGAATTCATCCATTTCAGAAACACTTCAAATGCGCATGTATTATATCAACATTTGAAATACCTTTGCAGCCTCATTCTTCAGTAAATGTTTCTTATCAAGAGCAAGAAAGCTTTCCATTGTGTTCATATTGTAAAGGATCCCAGGCACAGGACATCGATTCCGATTCCCATGTGAAATTTCGAGGATCAGCTCATTTTCACAAGATAATGTTGGCAACGTCTCAGCATAAACACTCAGAGGCTCTGAAACCATAGGATGTGAACAAGGTTGAATGAAACCTGCAAAGCATGTCAGCAACTTCTCTTCAGTATCAAACTTAAGCAAGGCAAGGTAAGTAAATCGTATAAAAAGCATCAGATGTGAAAATCATCTGTCAACAGAATCGTCACTTTTTCATGATCGCGCCACAATTCTCACTAATTCAAAAATTTCTTTACTTCTACTAATTTACAACCTAAGACAAAGCTCCGAGTGCAGAAAATTTCTTGTAGAACAAATAAAAGGCGTTTATGACAGAATTTTCTGGATTAGAATACACGCACTAACTCCGAAAAATCCATACATCTCACAATAACAGAGCACCATAATTTCAAGGATCAACGTGCGATTTCTCCGTAGCAACGGTATGGGAGCCGGCAAGTGGACAAAGAAGGGAAAAAGTTCGTGCATCAAGCCTAAATTCGCACGCAAACGCAAATCTTATACTGATCAAACGCGAAAAATTAAAAACAAAAAGAAGCATATCAAACGTAAACAGGATGTGATCAGAAGGATCCAGCGGGGAGCGATTACTCAAGACGAGGCATCTCACCTACGATATCTATGGGGGAGTCATCGGTCTTCAAAACTTCGAGCTTCAACTGGGAGAGCTTTCTCCAGAAACTCTCGTCCGCCTTGCTGTTGAGGCGCTCGTAGTCTAGAGCCAACGCCGGTTTCGAAGACGAAGGAGAAGATGGAAGGGGATTCGATCTCGAGGACGAGACCACCTCCCGTCCCGCCATAGCAACTCACAAAGCTTCTCTCTCTCTCTCGCTCGCTTGCTTGGGTTGGGAGTTTATATAGGTCCTTAATCGAGGTATCGGTAAAGGTCCGGAAAGGAGAGAAATTAAAATTCAGAAAACAACAATTTTTAGACATTATTGGGATGGTTGTGTTTATTGAAAATAAATGAAATGAAAAATTTTAATTTTTTTTATTATTGAAATATTAAAAATACATAAATAAAAAATTTTATGAAATCATTTTTGTATATTATGAAAGTTTAGAATAATTTATATTTAATTTTTAGAATTTTAAAAATATTTTAAAAAAAACTAAAAAAATTATTTTATTATTAAAATATTAAAAATTTAGAAATGAAAAATTTAGTATGATCATTTTTATATTTTATAAAAATTTAAGAAAATTTATATTTAATTTAAAAAAAAATAAAAATATCCTAAATTTTTATCATTTTAACAATTAAAAAAAATTTAGATTTTCCTTTTCCTTAATTTCCAGGAAGTACAAACCTTCAATATATCTTCATTTTTCTGACTTTTAGAGGGAATCAGTAAAAACAATTTAAAATTTTTTTTATCAATGAAATATTAAAAATCTAAAATATTTTTAAAGTTAAATATAAATTTTCCTAAATTTTCGTAAAGTACACAAATGGTCTCATTTCCATTTCCAGATTTTTAATATTTTGACAATGAAATTTTTTTCAAATTTTCCTTATTATTGATTTACAAGAACACAAACAATTTCCTCAATTTCTAGTAGTACTTTCATTTTTATGATGACATTTACATTTCCTAATTTATTCATTCCATTATCAAAATCACGTTTTCCCTCTTTTCATCTCAAAATCATTTATTTGAAAATCACTTTTTTCCTACTCTTAAAGTGGAAGAATAGGATTGATGAACAATTCCTTTTATATTATAAAAAATTTAGAAAATTCTTGTAAAAGTTGTTAATGTGATGGAAAATAGAAAAATTATTTAACTTAAAATTTTAAAACATTTTATATTTTTAAAATTTTGAAAAATATTTCCATTTTACACGAATACAGATCAATTATAAATCACAATTACATTCTTTAAAAAAATTTATAAAGATCTTCTTCACAATTACAAAGATGTGTGAAATATAGATCAATACTAAAAATTAAAAAAATACATTCACAATGCAGATTTGAAAAAAATACATATCTAAAAGAGGCACAAATGGTTGTGGGATGGGTGCTAGAGGCAACAATAATGAGAGGTGACGATTGTATGTATAAAGTAATAATAGTGAAAGGCAATGGTAGAAGAAAAAGTGACGACAATAAGAAACACGAAATCAAATGTAATGCAAAGTAAGAGACAATAAGGGTGAGACATTAGAGGCAACGCGAGTAGGAGGTGAAGTCATGTAAATGATTTTTTAAAAGTGCCACTCGACTTACGGATGATGAGTAAACAAGGAAAAAGTATCCTACTTATACTTTGAAATTTTTAAAAAATTTCTCAACTTTAGAAGATTTGTACACATCAAAAAATTTGAAAAAAATAAATTTTAAAAAACTTTCTAAATTTTCAGATATTTATGTATTTTGAAAACTTTTAAAAAAATTTAAATTTTTCCATCACTGTAATTTTTTTTTTCTATCATTTCTTACCTAAAAAAATTCTTAAACAAAAATTTTATTACGATATATCTTCTTGACCTTGTACATCTTATCTAACCTCTTCTAACTATTGTTAAACTCTTAATTATAAAAAAAATGTAAAATTATATTTAAAATGTTAAAATATAAAAAAATTATAAATTTTTTTAAATTAATTTTTAAAAATTTCTATAACATACACAATCAATCATAAAAGTTTTTTTCATTTCTTAATTTTCCTTTTCCTTTTTTTTAAAAAAATTTCGTTTCTTATATTGACGTATACAAACGAGTCATTAGAAAATTTAAATAATAAAAAATTAAGAAAGAAGAAAAAACTATCGCACATGTTTTGTGATTGGTACGGTTAGTTAAAGCAGATGGAGGTGGTCAAGTGGATGGGAGGCAGTCCACGATTCCAAGGCAAGAGAAAATTACGAAAGTTCAACGTAGAAAAAGAAAGTATTACTTTCCAAGAGATCCAGCTCGCATGCTCCAAAGGTTCTTTCCAGGATACATAATTCTACATCGTGTAAAAATATAGTAAACTTAAACTATATAATGAAAGAACCTTCTTCTTAATTATTTAAGGACTTTTAAAAGTGTATTCTTATACCTTAGACATTTTACATACTTGTACAACTCAAACCTTCCAACTTCAAACAAGTAGACTTCCTACTTTTCGGAAAGAAACAAGTATGTTTCCTTCAAAGCTCTTATTCATTATAAGATCAACGATAATTTTGAATAGAAATCTCAAAGAAAATATATCATATGCCAACCATCAAGTATGAGCATGAAAGTTACCGTGACATGGGTTTGATTTTGCATGCAAGTCATTCCGCCCCACAAGTATCTGTGGCTGGCTTCTCCTTACACAAACACCAAACTCTTTGCGAGGTCAAGTGCCTTCTGACGACCGAATAGCTTCTCAACAATGGCCAACGAGAATTCCATGGATGTCCCAGGGCCTCTACTCGTGATCAAATTTCCGTCAACAACTACCCTGTTTTCTGCTTCACTCTGATCTGAAAGTTTACTGCACAAGGCTGGATATGCAGTAGCTTTCTTGCCCTACATTCATCATAAATATGATAAGGAGATTGGAATAATTGAAAGTGCGTGGTGTTTATGCTTTTTTACATACTTGAAGTAAGCCATTGGGCTCCAACACTAATGCAGGAGAAGCACATATAGCCCCGTAAAGTTTTTCGGAATCTGCTTGTTTCTTTAGCATACCAAGAAGCACTTCAGAACATGAAAATGCTTGTGCACCAGGAAGTCCGCCCTGCATTACAAGAGACAAGAACAGTACGAGAAATGTAAGACAGTATAAAGTTGACGATCCCAACATTGTATCAACATCAACAACATACTGGTAGGATGATAAGATCATACTGCACTTTTGCAGCATCCACCATCAGCATATCAGCAACAAGTTTAACTTTCCTAGATGCCACAATCTCTAACTTGTCTTCAACTGAAGCCACTGTAACATTCACACTAGCACGCCGCAAAATATCAATTATCATGGTGGCTTCCATTTCTTCTGAGCCATTGGCAATCGGTACAAGAACCTGCATATAAATGAAATTATAATATTGTTTGAAAAAAGAAATTATAGCTAGGATTGCCACTTGGAGGAATCACTTTCTTCTCATAGATATTTAGGATCAAGAACCTATTTCAAAAACACTTGGCACAGATATTGTCTAATGATATTGATATCTGCCACAAAGCATGATTATTATAAGACATCTTCTAATTCTTCCAAGTTAAACCTGAAGGCAGATGTCACATATCAGTACCGAGCAAACAAGTCAACACATGCATTGCTAACTTGTTGAATCAAAGGGAAGGATCTCAAGTAAGCTATTATACAAAATTCCAGTATTACTTGAGGAGGATTGCTAGCCTTCCATTCGACAGAGCTCAATTCAGCCATAGAGAACTCATCACCATGACGTGGACGCAATACCTGTAGAAGAAATAGGTTTATCAATGATTAAATAAAAAAGATAATGCATACGCATGGTCAATTCAAACATAAAACTTAAAAAATGAAGCTAAAAATCTAAGCAGGAAGAAACTGAGGAACTAGAATCTGGCAAATTGAAGAATGTCCCTAACATGGTATGTTTAATGAAAAAGATATTTTCCCATCAAATCTTAAGCTGATGATTAGTTAAACCATGAATCCCTAGAAACTAAAACTAAAGCAAACAAATTATATCACTAAAACCAAAAACATAAAATCATGAAACTAAAATATAAAAAGTTGCAATATTAAAACTATTTTTAATTCATTTATCTTAATTGAGACCTGTCCTATTCGTTTCTTAGAAGTTGCATACATTAGGTTTCGTTGGTTTAACCATTGAATTGATTAAAGCTTTCTTCTTTAAAACTTTGCCTATACCAAAATAATATCTTCATAGCTATAAAAAAAGGCACAAAAGACCACCACCACCTTGCCAATTCTAGGGATTGATGGACTCTACTACTCACATAATTGGAGTCAAATATTTCCTAACCATTATCACACAGATCTCAATCAATGACTCCATTTTTACAACAGTAATCAGACAATAGCAGAACCCCTCATTGGATAATGTGAATAGCCATATATTCACCCTCCTTATTCTACTAAACACTCTCCACCATTTGTCCCATTAATTCCAAAAATCTCACTACCCACAGCACCAGAATTCTCGTTGCCCTTTTCCCTATCTATCCATCTTGTTTCCCAAGCATTGTAGTTTTTACATCGTTGATGACAGTTGACAACTGCCAGGAAGGAAAAACAGTTTATGAGATTGAAAAGGGTTGAAAAGTGAAGTTGAAGAGTGGGGAATGATGTGGTTATTGGTCTCTAGTTCTTGCCATGCTTCCTTCCAAACCCATCAGGTATATCCAGTGCAAACTCACTTTCCCTCTCAATGGAGGGATACCTGCAAGATAAAGCTCTACCACAGTAATTCTCCTAGCGAAAAGGTTGCTACTCTTCAAGACCATCATCACCCAAAATTAATGGGCATGTGTTGAAACATCCACAATGAAGATCAAAGTGGCTCCAGAATCATTAAACTCAAAGAGACCCACATTATGGGCCTTTGAGTGGTGAGAGATGTGAGAATGAGAAAAGATCTATGTGCCAAAAACCAACCCATTCTAGCTCTTCCATGGATTTGAGGGCATCCAAACTTCTGCCTAACATCATAATCACCAAATACTTTACAAATCTTTGGAGACATCAATATCGTTTACAAATTATTGCCAAATTATGAAGTGCAAAGTTGTAAAAAATTCAACGAAATATTTAGGTCAAACTTTGCATGGTAACGAGACAAAGAAGACCAAGGTAAAGTATTGCCATGAAAATCAAAGATAAGATTGCATATGGGAAAGTGCCATGAACAATGTTGAATTATCTAATTCCTCTTTACTTTTGTAGTGCACCTATTGGAATTAAGCAAAGACACCAACAACATGATGAAAAGTTCCTTTGAGAAAAGGGAAGTCCAAAAAATGGAAGGACACAATAACAAACAGAAAGTTCAGGCACTGCATACCGTCATCATGCTGAGACTGTTATCTTTGGTGGCGGTCTAACATATGATATAAGTATGAGATTGAACCAATTGGGAAGTGTGAAGCAAGACAGGCTTGGCTTCCTCTACCTTTCGCTTCTTATTTCTCTTTTCCCCCTTTTTCCAAATTTACACCTTCACTAGATTTTTTACAATTTTCACCATCTGTCAGAGAAAATATAGTTTTTCCTTTCCGTGATACAGAAAATCACAATTATGTGTGAGGAGAGTTACCAAATTTGGAATTCCAGAAACAAATTCTAAGGGGATAGACAGATAATAATAAGTATGGATCAGAAAGAGTGTATGAATACACGTAAATGCGTGTGTAAATATCTTACATATTTTAAGGTAGATGACATTACGAAAAAAAAGTCCACCTCAAGTTCCAAAAGTCAAGATAAATGATTTTCTGTGTCTATGTAAGATGCCACAATTTGCAGAATGGAATAAATACATGCGATAACAGAAAAACTTCCTAGGTCCACTAGAAGAACATGGAAATCAAACAGCAACACGTGTAATATCTGTCAAAGAAGTACTAACCATTGCCCCACCAACTTCGTCGGCCTTTTCTTTCCCATACAACTGTTCAACCAATGCCAAACCAAACTCAATTGCAGTCCCAGCTCCCCTACTCGTTATCACTCGGCCATCACGTTCGACCCTTGTTTCAACTGCTACAGTGTCAGACGGCAGTTTCTCCATAAAAGAAGGATAACATGTTGCCTAATAAAAACCACAATAAATCAGAAACCAGCAAACAATTCTCTAGTTTAGACTTTACTTCTTTCAACATCTGATGGTTGTATGTGATTAAACAAAATCAGCTACAAAACTCAACAACAATCTTACTCTTAAACCGTTGAGTAATCCCCACGACGCAAGGGCCACAGCTGGGGCTGCGCAGATAGCAGAATAGAGCCCACCACTATCCGCATGCTCCTTCACAATCCTCTCCAAAACCTCGCAATCTCTAAGATTTGCAGAACCAGGCATTCCTCCCTGAAAAAAGGCAAGTAAATCAGACTACATTTCCCGAAACGCACAGTTCAGAACAAAAATCCATGCCGGCAACCAGCACAAACCGGAAGAGCGACGAGATCGAACACAACGTCGGCTTCCTCGGAGACGAACGAGTCAGCGACGATCTTCATCCCCCAGCAAGCGTCGACACAAAGCTTATCTTTCTGGACGGACGCGACGGTGACGTCGGCCCCCGACCTCCGAAGCACATCGATCGTAATGACCGCCTCCATCGGCTCCGTGCCGTCGGCAATCGGAACGAGCACCTGCAGAGAACCAGGAGAGAACTACAAATCGAGCGAGAGGGAAGAAAAAGAGAGGGAGGAGAGCGGAAGGAAGTGATCGATTTCGGAGAATCTCACCTTTCTGGGAGCGGGAGCCGCCGGCGACGCCATGGATGATACGGAGAAGGTTCGGGCTCGCCGACTGAGCCTGAGGAGCGGGAGCGGCGGAGAGAAGACGGAGCTCGGCCTTATGTAGTGGTGGAGGAGGAGAGGAGACAGGAGATGACGTGTCGTCATTTTTCCGAAGAGTGGAGGCGAGCGAGCCGGCGGGCCTGGAGAAAAAGGCCACGTACCCGCGTGTTTGACGTGGGTTGGACTTGACATGTTCAGGCCCATTAACACTCGTGAGGTCCTAGGATTCAAAAAAAAAAAAATTTTGAAAATATATTTTAAGACTGTTGATTAACGAGGTGATGTAAAATTTTTATTGTATATTGTTAATTATGTATAATAATTATAATAAAATAGGATAAATAAATAAAAAGTAATAATTGTACTATCTCGAAAATCATACTATAGTTTAAAAAAATGACATTTTACTTTACTTTACCTTGTCTCACCTCGTCTTGTCCTGTCCTAGTAACAAATATAATGTAAGATTAACACAAAAGAAGAGGAAAATTTAGAAACGGTGAGATTAGTTGTCATTACTGATATCATTAACTCAAATTAAGACATTTTTGGTAAGAGGGTGAGTGATTTGTTTATCGATAACATCTCCTTCAAGATTTTCTATTTAAAAACAGTTAAAGCAAATAATCTTCGTGGATATCAAATTTATATTACGAGAAGAAAGATAAAAAATAACAGAAAATTACAAGATTTTTTTCTAAAAAAAAATTACAGGTTCTTAAGACAAAGTCTACGGCATTTCTTATTTTAGAATTTATAATGTATCTATATTATAATGATATAATAAAAAAATATAGTTTTAATATATTGTTTGTGTGATTTAAATGAAAAATAAAATATTTGATTAGTTGTATTATCAAGTTGGCACAATATAACTTAAATTTTCTGTAGATTCAGTACTATTTGTGTTGGGGCATGTTCGGCTAATTTGAGCTTGTGTCAACTTAGTCTAGTAAAGTTTAATTTTTAATTATTTATTATTTTATTAAAAATTAATATAACATTAATATAATTTATAAATCTTAAAAAAGTTAACGGTAATATTCAAATTAACAATCATAAACTCAAACCACCGAGATATATATAATATATATAACTTAACAAAAGTACATGAAAACAAATATAAAATTTTAAAAAAATTATAAAATTATTTTTGATTATGTTATTACCAAAATATAAAATTACAATATAAACACAATTGTCAAGTAACGTACCGATCAATAACACGATTTGATTATGACTTCGTTACTTAAAAGGGAGAAAAATTACCTCCAGAGAAGATGTAAAAGAACAATCATGCACGGTAATCGAGAGGAGTGAATGAGTTTTTCACTTTGACAATATTATTTTAAATAAATAAGTTATTTTAGCGAGACTTGTGAAAATATTAAAGTTATTTTATTGAAATTAGATTTTACAGTAAAATATTATTTTAAATTATTTTTATCATTAAATATTAACTTATTTATTTTTAAAATAATACTTTCGAGATAATAAAAAGATGTGTTTTTTTAAAATATAAAAAAAATTAACATCGTTACTTATATCATTAAAAAATTTTCTACGTATCACCGAAAATTCTTCACATTATCGAAATGTCCTTCAATAATCACCGAGACTTCCTCAGGCTTCCTTTTTTTTGTTATTTTGTAAATTTGTTTAAAATTTTTTAAAAATGCAAAAGAAAAGAAAAAAACACGATAAAATGATGGCTACACAAATCAGCGGTTTATTTTCGACCAGCGGCATCTATTTTCTTCTTTTTTTGTGATTTTTTGAAACTTTTTAAAATTTGAGAAAACAATAAAAAATTTTAAAAACTTGCAAAAATGAACCATCGGCAGTTGATCGACTGCCATCACCAATCTCTCTTCCTTCCTTTCACAATAACGAAGATGTGCGTCGACAGGCCACTTTACTCGAGTTAATGCAGTTGTCAGTGAATTTAATTTTTCAATGCTACATTTTGAAAACATCCAAAAAAAAAATTTCAGTAACCAAATAAATTATTTAACATAAAAAAGTTAATTTTCTACGACCGACGACAACTACCCACAACAATAAAAATGTATGGTACGTGACTGACAACAACTAACCACCACCTGACCTAAGTTAATGCAGTTGTCGGTGAAAATGTAGAATTTATGGTGAGTGTATTGACGACGGTGAGCCACTTAATCCAGAAAAGAGAAGACATGACTGCATCTTTTCTAAAAATTCAACTTGTTGATTGATTCCAACTATTTGAGGTTTATCTTAATCCAGGTAAACCACGCAGTAGCTAGCTCAAAGCTGTTAAAACTCGTTATCACCTCTTTTATTCAGTTAGAAAGTTAGTACACGCCTTTAACTGTCGATTTGCGGACTCTCTTTCAAGCGATAAAACTCCTCGTCATCCCTCACTTAACTGTTAAATCCATTTATATAGTCTCAAGTCTTTTAACAAAAATATTTCAAGGATATCCAAAGTTATACTCTTAAAACGCCTAAGTACTATTCTTAACTTAAAAATTGAATTTCACGTGTTTATCTTAAAATGCTGATCTTTTAATACAATCATTTAATCTTTTAACACAAAACACCAAATCTTTCATCACGTGTGAACTTAAACTTTCATGTAATGAAAGATTGTAGGATATAGCTTATAAACTTAAATTTAAACACTAGTCTTTCAAGTTCTTGCCACATATAGTTGTAAGATTGTAGGATATAACTTAATTAAATTTTAATCATAATTTGAGGATAATTTAAAAGTCATAATTATATTTTCTAATTATCTATTTAGTTATTAATTAAACATAACTGGAAATATTGAACTTAATGCTAAATTATTTAATATAGCTGGTAATCAAAATCTTTTTTAATTCAAAATTAATTAATTAAAAATAAAATC
>JAMKPZ010000629.1:0-40616 GCA_024699675.1 Amphibolis antarctica | reverse complement strand
GCATGTGGGGAGGGCTAGTAGCATTCTTGTATTCAGTTTTCTTATCTTCTATTTTGTAATAGAGAAGAACAAAAAAAAAGAGAACAAGAAAAGTCAGTGGCTAGAATACTTCTTCAATAGAAAAAAGAGAGAAAGGAAAAAGAAAAAAAAAAACAAAACCAAAAAGAGAAAGGAAAGAAAAAAAAAGGAAAAGAAAAAAAAAAAAAAAAAGAAAGAAAAGAAAAGGAAAAGTTACTTGTTGCTGAGTCCTGAAAGCATATGGACTCCTGTGTAAGGGAAGGGTAGATCCTAGGATTCCGCCGTCTATTGGCAGTCCAATACCTGGCTTGTTGCGATTGACCAAGTGCCCCCTTCTTTCAGGGCTTGGCAACCCATCAAAGTCCGCCAATACAACCGAGTGCCGGAACCCATTTGCCGACACCCACTTCTCTCTTTTTCTCTTATCCTAGGGCTTGACATCCCAGCTAAGTCGTCAACATTGGGCTTAGCATTCCGCTGAAAGTCGCTTCCACCCCCGGGTTCCGATGCCCACATTTCCGGAACCCCCATGATTCTATCCATCATTTCTACAACCCTAGAGCGAACAAGTGAGGATGAATCAGCATGACTATGGGTAGAAGGACAGCTCTCGGATCTCTCCTCTCGACCTGTCTTTGTCACCTAAGGGTCGCTTCTATTAGACAAGGGAACTACGTTTCCAAACTCACATACGGGAATGTCCAAGCAGTTATCTCTTGACGTAAGGCGAGCCACCTTTCATTCCCCTGCAGGTCCAGATAGCACGATTGAGTCAGAACAGCTACCTTGCGCAAACTCCGTCACGGGCACCCGCTTGAAAACCCCTATACAGAAGCAACAAAACGAAATGCCAGGAAAAGAGTCACTAGAAAACGTCCCAACTTTTCTACACAACACGGCACGGATATTCATGTAAGAGGGGAAGGGACAACACTCCTTCCCCACCTTCGGAACTAACATATAATCAAGCGTGCAGGCGAAATAACCGGTTGCCAGGTAAGATCGGCCGGCCACCGTCACCATTACCCGAGGATGTTCGACCCCTCAACACAACCCAAGTCAGAACGTCAATTGTCCCAGGCGAAGGTGAGGAAAGCTCGCCCATTCACGCCAGCTCAGACCGTTGGACGCCTAGACCACAACGTACGCAAGACGAGATGATGCGCGGAAAATTAGCCAGTTGCCTGGTAAAACGACCGACCACCGCCACCAGTACCCAGGTACGATCGACTCCTCAGCATACTTAGATGTATGGGTCAGGTGTGTAACCGGCCCGCCACCGGCAAACCGGTAAGGAAACCCGGTTGCCAGCACCCTCAAAATCCCCATGGGCGCACATGGAAGGGGGGAAACAGCCGGCTGGCCGGTTAAAGGAACCGGCCCCCATTTCCCCAAAAACCCCATGGGTGCACATGGAAGGGGGAAACAACCTGCAGGCTGCCGGCTGGCCGGTTCAAGGAACCGGCCCCCATTTCCCCAAAACCCCCATGGGTGCACATGGAAGGGGGAAACAGTCGGCAAGCCGCCGACTGGCCGGTTAAAGGAACTGGCCCCCATTTCCCCAAAACCCCCATGGGTGCACATGGAAGGGGGAAACAGCCGGCAAGACGCCGACTGGCCGGTTCAAGAAACCGGCCCCCATTTCCCCAAAACCCCCCATGGCTGCACATGGAAAGGGGAAATAGCCGGCAAGCCGTCGGCTGGCTGATTCAAGGAACCGGCCCCCATTTCCCCAAAACCCCCATGGGTGCACATGGAAGGGGGAAATAGCCGGCAAGCCGCCGGCTGGCCGGTTAAAGGAACCGGCCCCCATTTCCCCAAAACCCCCCATGGCTGCACATGGAAAGGGGAAACAGTTGGCAAGCCGCCGGTTGGCCGGTTCAAGGAACCGGCCCCCGTTTCCCCAAAACCCCATGGGTGCGCATGGAAGCGGGAAACAGCCAGCAAGCTGCCGGCTGGCTGGTTCAAAGAACCGGCCCCCGTTTCCCCAAAACCCCCCATGGGTGCACATGGAAGGGGGAAACAGCCGGCAAGCCGCCGGCCCCCATTTCCCCAAAACCCCCCATTTCCCCATGTCCAAGCAGTCTGGTCACGATTCCTTTGTCGGGTTTTTTATTTGGAAACCCATGTTTTCTTATGCGTTTTTATGAGCATATCGTTGGGTTTCTCTATCCTTTTTCTTTGAAATGCTTGGCCACCATCAAACGTGTCGTCTTCGCTTATAAACGACCATCTCTCTGAAGATGTCTGCCTATCCCATCTTTTTGGACTGGGTGTAGAAATCTCTACACCCGAAAGAGGAGGCAGCATACCAAGTGAACATCCGGCCCCAAACCCGGATGTCCGGTAGGCAGACAAGCAGACCCATCAGACCTCTGGCTTTTCAGCCAGAGGATCATAGTGGTGGCTACCACATCTATATTCACGTTTTTTACCCATTTCCCGCTTATCTCATCGGGAGAGGCAAAGCTACCCTCCCGAAGCCCTGGAAAGGCTTCTAGGATGAGGCCATCGACATGCATCCATGCCGACGCCGACCATCCGGGTGTACGAGTATGTACACCTCGACGGTTCCACTTTTCTAGGAGGGGCAAAGCTACCCTCCCAAAGCCCTAGAAAGGCTTTCGAGATAACGCCGTTGGCATGCATCCTTGCCGATGCTGGCTGTTTGGATGTATGAGTATGTACACCTCGATGGTTCCCCTTTACTAGGTGGAGCAAAGCTACTCTCCCAATGCCCCGGAAGGGCTTTCGGGATGAGGCCATTGGCAAGCAACCTCGCTGATGTCAGCCATTCGGGTGTATGAGTATGTACACCCTGATGGTTCCTCTTTACTAGGTGGAGCAAAGCTGCCCTCTTGATGCCTAGGAAAGGTTTCCGAGATGAGGCTGTCGGCATGAGTCCTTGTAGACCCTGCCCAAACTGGGTACATGAACTCTTGTCCCAAATAGGAGAGGTGAAATGTCGAGCGGACGCCGGTCCCCTTACCCAACAGTCCAGCATTCCAGCTGGCTAACTCACCAGACCTCCGGCTCTTCAACCAGTGGTCCATAATGGTGTCCACCGTGCCTTTCTCTCTCTCCTTTTCTCACCAAATCCCATGTGAATCCTCGCATTGGTTGATTTTCACTTGCTTTATTGGAAGGAATAAGTCTATTCCTCTCGATGCCCTAGAAAGTCTTCTAGGATGAGGCCATGTTTAGCCGGGCTAACTATCGTCATTTTCCATTTTTAGAGCCAGAGAGAGGCCGGAATTACTTAGGCTGTCCGGGGCTGCCAAACACCTTCCCCAACAATACCTTGAGTCTCGTATCCAGTTTTCCCTTTTTCTGCATAGTATTACATGGTTTTATACCATTTCTGCTATTTTTACCATTTTGATGGCAAAAGAATACTTCCCCATCTGGTTTTCCTTATTTTCTACGCAAAAATAAGGTGGCGACTCCGTGTAATGAGCCATCCACCCCACGTTGCGATGCACTCCCACAATCACCTTTTAATTCTCTATACCTCAGCCCATCCACCAGCTCTACTAGCAGAACCCCATGGGCTTCTGGGAGATAGCTGGATGAAAGAGAGGGTACAGATCTTTGGCGACTCCTCTGTGGAGACTAGCTGCGTTTAATCGATTAAGTGACTCAGACTTTCACTTGTATGACTCTTTTATAATTGACCTTTTATTTTCCATTGTGCTTTCAACGGCTTGACAACCCCACGAAGTCATCACCACAGAGCTTGACAACCCAACGAAGTCGTCACCACAGGGCTCAGACTCTCGCTTGTACGACTCTTTTATAATTGACCTTTTATTTTCCATTGTGCTTTCAACGGTTTGACAACCCCACGAAGTCATCACCACAGAGCTTGACAACCCAACGAAGTCGTCACCACAGGGCTTGACAACCCAACGAAGTCGTCACTATACGGCTTGGCATCCCAAACATAAGTGTGCCGGTAGCTGCATCCTCAGTAGCCACCGACCTAGCAACCCGACCAAGTCGACCAAGGCTTGGCAATCATACCAAGTGTCTCGCTTGGCATAGGGAACAGCTAGGAACCATTCGGTCACTAGTACCATCATCCAACAGCCGTCAACCTACAGTAGGGGTGCCACACGACGAAGCTGGGATAGCTAGCTTGCTCAATCTAAGTAGCATCCTCTACAAGCAGAATGATGGCCAACATCGTGGGGTAGAACTAGGGGCATTCTGCCCCTCCCCCGCCACACTCACCCGGATTGGCGAATGTGACCAACCCATCGCTTCCTCGTTTGGGAATCTATTTGGCTTCCACCTCCTAGCAAGATGGTTGCCGACCCATCCACTTGGTGCTCCGCCCAAACTTCCAGAAGACCAACACCTCAAGGAAGAACTGGGGGCATTCTACCCCTTCCCCCTCTTCTTGTGCTCGACAGCCAAAGTAGCTAGTGAAGCTCAGGGGGCCTCGTGCCTCAAACAGGCGTATGTGACAAGCATGTCAGGTACTCAACCAAAACACACTTTGACGTCCCCCTCCTGACAGGCCGGCAGCCAACGTATCTAACCGGCCCTCTACCAGCTGACTGAGAGGCCAACCCCCAGATAGGTACACTTCCCTTCCCCTAACAATTCCCTTCCTAAGACACACACACCGCACCGTGCACGCACGATAGGTAGGTCCATCCATCTGATCATCCTACCGCATTGATGCTGTAAAGGAAGGGGGTCGACGAGGCTAGCAAAATCGTCACCCTCGAGAGTTGGCATGGATTCCGAGTCTTAGTTCGCTAGAAAGTACTCGTGCCCCCCTCAATCTCACCACCACAAAATGTTCGAGTCACCATCCACCGAAAGCAATGCCAAGATGCCAGTAAACGACCCAGCCCCCGTTCACAACCTGTTGCCCCAATGCCTTACAGACTCCACCACCCAACTGGCTTTCCGCTGACCACCGCGTCATCCTAACCTAGTAGCCGCATCCATGGTCGGTGGTGAGAACAATTTGTAGTAGCAGGCGGCACATCTGGCTCAAGAAGTGCTATCCAGACCTCATGGATGAACTACTGAACCCAAGAGTGTTACCACATACAACTGGGTTACTATGCTAAAAACGTGAGCACCCAAACTTTTTAACTCCAACGACACCAAGGCAAAACAGAGTGAGTAATCCAGGTTTGTCCTTATCTCCATGGTTCTTGATGATTCCAAGCAATTATGAAATACTAGTGGGTGATCACTTCCCCTTGAATGAGAATCCGAGTTCCCTCTTTTACCTAGCTCAAGTAGCACCTGACAATGAGGGAGATCACCAACTTTGGCTCCCTCTAGGTAAGGTATGCACCTTGGACCCAGTCGTAACACCGTCAGGTTATTCTGCTTTCCAACAACACGTGGGGAGGGCTAATAGCATTTTCAATTCAGTTTTATTTCCATCTTCTATTTTGTAAAGAAAAAGAATAGCAAAAGGAAGAAAATGAAAAAAAATAATAAATAAAAATGAAGAAGAAGAAAAGTCAATGGCTAGAGTCCTTCAACGAAGAAAAAGGGAGAAAAAGGTAAAAGAAAAAAAAGCTACTTGTTGCTGAGTCCTAAAAGCCTACGAACTCCTATATAAGGGAAGGGTAGATTTTAGGATTCCGTCGACTATTGGCAATCCTATACCCGGCTTGTTGCGATTGATGAAGTATCCCCTCTCTTCAGGGCTTGGCAACCCATCGAAGTCCGCTAATACAACAGGGTGTCGAGACCCATTTGCCAACACCCACTCCTCCCTTTTTCTCTAAATCCTAGGGCTTGACATCCCAACTAAGTCGTCAAGATAGGGCTTGGCATCCCATTGAAAGTCGCTTCCATCCCCAGGTTCCGATGCCCACGTTACTGGAACCCGCACTATTCTATCCATTATCTCTTCACCCACTAAGTGAACTTGTGATGAGGAATCAGCACAACTATGGGCAGAAGGACAGCTTTCAGATCTTTCCTCTAGACCTGTCCATGTCGCCTTAGGGTCGCTTCCGCTGGACTGAGGAACCACATTTACCAAATCCTCCTGCATGAATGTCCAACGGTTCCTTTTTGTTGTGAGGTGAGCCACCTCTCATTCCCCTACAGGTTTGGATAGCACCATTGGGCTGGAATAGCCACCTTACACGGACTCTATCACGGGTCGCCATTTCAAAATCCCCTTACCTCCTACATGCCACTATTTCAGTCTATAAAACTTCAGGAAACAGATTTGGCATCTACCACCCTCACAGCACCAATGAGAAGGAATACAGGAGGATGGGCCATAATACAATGTCTCAACACCTTCACACACATTACTACTTGTGCTCATAGATAAGGGGAGGAAACAACACTTCCTCCCCACCTAGGGGGACTAATGTGCGAAAAAGTGTGCAGGTAAATAAGCGAGCCGTGTCAATCAGCCGACAATCGCTTATGAGACACAGCTGCCCATGGATAGTCAGCTTCTTGGCTATGTCCAAAATCAGGATGCCAATCGTTCCTTGCAGGAACGAAGGACGTCCCCCCGCACATCACCCAATTTAGACAGCTGGATGACGCTACAAGGGCTCGTACCAAACAAGATGTCACACGGAGAGACAGCATGCCGCTGGGTCAATCAATCGGTAGCCGCTCATGAGACACGACTGCCCAGAGGAAGCCAACATTATAGCTGCGCCCAAAATAAGGACGATAACCATATTCTGTAAGAATGAAGGAGGCTCAGCCGCGCATTACCCAACTCAGTCCATTGCCGTCCGTAGGCATTCGCCCATGGAGGTCAGGAGGGTCTCCGTGGATGACGCACTCGTAGCTACGCTTAGGCACGGGGCTCTGCCTAGGAAAGGTGAGGCAGCAGTAGAGGTAGTCGGACGACGTCCAATCGAGGGTCTGGCAGATGGCCCGGTAGATGTCCCGGTAGACGAGCTAGCACGCTTAGAAGCAAGCCTCTCATAACGACCAAGATCGGTCGCCGTGATGGGCTAAGTCAGGAGCGTCATCTTCTGCCAGCCACCGGTTGAAACGCGCAAGAAGCTTGCCAGCTCGACCATGGCCTCACCAAACAACAAATGGCTAGGAGGCCTCCGACCTGGGTTGATGACACTCCGCATCTACCACTGAACCACTGCCACCCAGTTCACTAGGAAATCGGTTACCACCACGAAAGTCACGAGGTAAGTCGCCACATTCACCGCGTCCCAATGTCCCCCTTTCGACACGACGATATTTTTCAAAATGAATGAGATGAGGTGGGCGATTGGGTTCAAGTCACGTGTCTTAACCACCCACCGGTCAGACCCAAAATCCGCCGCAACTACCACATTGATGTCGCCAATGCTCCATGTGATGCTCGGCAGAGGGGAAAAAACATCCAACCCGGTAGAACAAGGACCGAGCACCTCGAGCAGGAGGGCATCAAATAGTGCGACTGGCCCTGTCCGGAAGTCAAGAACAAGTTGTGACTCCACCTCGAATAGGTTCAAGTACATCTCAGTGACCAAACCGAGGACGGTCTCCACCCGACGGAGATCGTGGACGAATCGGAGTAGCTCCTATGCAACAAATAGCTACTCCACCACCAGCAGCTAGTCGAAGTTAGCCAGCCTACCAAACAAAATATTCCTTCCCCCAGGCGATCATCCATGGGGAAAAGAAGCTCCCGATCAATGACTGGTGGCAAGACACCCTCGATCGCCGCCTCAACGTAACCGGAGGCAATCTAATGCCACGGGAGGGCTAGGCAGACAAACTCCACATCTGACCCCGTGTTGTTGGGCCTCATCGGCTGCGTGTCAGAGGATTCCAGGAGGAGCCGATGCCTCCTGACCAACATCTTGCGGTGCGTCCTCCACCGCGAATCCTTGTAGGGAGCCTCCACTGACCCATCATCTTCCGCACCTTCCTCTAGCGGACAAGAGCCAGATGCCTCAAGGTCACTGCGCTGCTCCGACAACCACAATCGGGAGACAGCATCGGTAGAGGTCGGGCCACACCCCCCATCCATAAGCAGGTAAGACACCTACAGCTGAATGGCCTCCACGTTCTCGAGACTGGCGAGGTCTTCCGTCGGTAAATCCCTAAGTGTCGAGGGCAGGGTCTTGAGCCACTATCACACTGTGTCGAGCAAGGTGGCCACCGTTCGTCAAATATGACCCGTGACGTGTTTCTTCCTAGGCATCCAAAAGAGGAAAATGTGGTAGGAAGAAAGTGAAATGGGGAGGAAGGTGGAAATGCAAACAAGACCAGGGAAATGGGGAAGAAGACGAAGAGACAAAGAGCAAAACCGGAAGGAGGGGAGGAGGGATATCGCCGCTACTCGAAAAATTGAAGGAAAGACCTAAAAAACCCTAGCCCGATCTATAAGTCACACAAAGAGGTGGGAAATGAGGGTGCCCTCATATCCCTTTTATAGGCAAAAATCGACGGGACGTGACATGAAAAGTGCCTACACGTGACTACCTAGCCTGCCGACACCCGTAGGGTGGTTGCCGATTAAGTAATCGTCTGAATCGAAAATCGAGGGGAGGTGATGTGACAACTACTTGTGTTGACAACCACACAGATTTCAAACTGTGGACGTGACACGTGCCTACACGAGGTTAATACCCACTAGTTAATAACTGGGAGAACTTTCCAGCTCGACCACCTGGCCTACCAGTACATCCAAGGCATCTTCCGGGTACAGAACTGGAAGTGTAAGTCCATCCCCTTTTATGGCGTCTCCCAGTTAGGTAACTGAGAGTGTAAGCCCAACTCCCCCTAAGGCATCTTTTGACTAGGCGACTAGAAGTGTAAGTCGACACCACCATGGCAACTCTTAGTTAAGATACTGGGAGTACAAGTCCGTGCTCACCCACACAAGGTGATGGGGAGCCTATAGGCAGCTCTCAATGAATCCTTCGAGAGTATAAGTCCATCCCTCATAGTTCAGAGTGCATCCTCTCTGAACTTCTCAAGACTTCACTTGATGCACTTTCCAGGAAAGTCTATCTCACTCATAATGAGTGATGGATGTTCACAAAGTGTGAAGCCTCGCGTTATATATCACCTATGCATGGAGGGTCATTCAACCCTAGGATGTCGGTTTCCTTCCACTGAGGTCATCCAACCTTGCCTAGGGATGGGCATTCTTTTGACCCCCATGCTTAACACCTATCGAGCTACCGGATAAATCAACCGGCCACCCACCAGCATGCCAATATATCATCCGACAACCGGTTTCCTTAACATCTCCCTGGTGAAGTTCCACTTCGCTAGTGTTGATGCCCATGTTCAGCACCTATTGAGTGGTCAGGTAAATCAACTGGCCACCCACTAGCACGCCAGTAAAATACCCCAGCGACCAATTTGGAACTCTTCCCCAGGCGTGAAGGTCCCCATTCACTCCGAACAAAGGACCACGCGAAAAAACATGGTTGCTGGTTCATGATTAGCCAGCAGCCAACATGTAGATACCCGTTAACATGCCCATAGCCATCAGAGGAGAGAAAATGACCAACCACACGAAATTTATGCTAATACAAGGCATCCAAGGGTGGAAGTACCATTTTCAAGATAGGGGGAGGCAAGGCAAATGCCGTGAGGATATGATGGCCATAGGCAAAGCTCAGTTCGACTTCTGAGGCAAACTACATGGCCACCGGGTCATCAACCAGTGCAAAATGTTGGCTATCTGCCATGGCCTATTCCCCTAAGCCACTGGCTATATTTCTAGCGCACACCGATCTCCCTTACTTGGCTATCGGCCAACCTACCATGGCTGCTGGCTAAATGCCTAGGTAGATAATTCAAATCTATTAGAAAGATATGGCAAGATTTAATTACTTAAATCCCACAATCAATCAATCACACGGATCACGAGATTAAACCAAAAGGTACATGGGGTTTCCATCCTGGTTGCCGCTCATGAGACACGGCTGGGCAGAGGAAGCCGACATCGTAGCCGCGCCCAAAATGAGGACGCTAATCACATTTCGTGGAACAAAGGAGGTTCGGCCATGCAGCACCAAGCTCAGAGAGCTAAACATCGCTAAGCATGATCCGGCTAAAGCGCCGCATTGCAAGGAGGTAAGACTGATCGCTATAGTGACCCGGCTTATGCCATTAGCCGGCATATCTACCACGTTGCAAGTACCCTCTCTGTACCATTTCGTCGCACTTTACCATAGGATATACTCATATACACGCAAATATTCTTATATGCGAAATCCACACAGGAAACATATTTTTTGAAAAAAAGAAGAAAATAAATTGCATTATGAGTAACATTCTCCGATTACAAACAAGATAAAAAAGTGCAAGGTACAAGAGGTCAATCCACATCGCTATCCCTCCTATGCCCGACCTTCCGACGCTCGACCCTTCGACGCTCCCGCTCGGCCTCTCGAGCCTCCATCCGCTCAAGTAGCCCGACCAACCGGTCCTCGTGGGTCATCACCCGCAGAAGAACGTCATCCAAGGTGCTCAGCCGATCCATTGCCGTCCGTTGGCATTTGCCCATGGAGGTCAGAAGGGTTTTCGTGAACGACACACCAAAAGTTGCGCTTGGGCCCGGGGCTCCGCCTAGGAAAGGTGAGGCGACGGTAAAGGCAGTAGGTCGACGTCTAGTCGAAGGTCCGGCGGATGGCTTGGTAGAAGTCCCGACAAACAAGCTAGCTCACTTAGAAGCGAGCCTCTCGTAATGACCAAGATTGGTTCCCATGATGGGCCAGGTCAGGAGAGTCGTCTTGTACCAGCCACTAGTCGAAACACGTAAGAAGCCTGCCAGCTTGACCACGGCCTCACCAAACAACAGTTGGCTAGGAGACCTTCGACCTGGATAGATAATGCTCTACATCTACCGCTGAACCGTTGCCGCCCAGTTCACCTGGCAGCCGATTTCCACCATGAAAGTCGCAAGGTAAGTCACCACACTCACCTCTTCCCAATGTCCCCCTTTCGACAGGACGGTGTTGTTCAAAATGAATGAGATGAGGTGGGAGATCGGGTTCAGGTCACGTGTCTTGACCACCCACTAGTCAGACCCGGTATCCGCCGCAACTACCACATTGATATCACCGATGCTCCATAGGATGCTCAGTAGAGGGGCAAAAATGTCCAACCCGATAGAGTGAAGACTGAGCACCTCGAGCAGGAGGGCATCGGACAGTGTAGCCGGCCCTATCCAAAAGCCGACAATAAGTTCTGACTCCACCTCGGATTGGTTGGAGTACATCTCGGTGACCAGACTGGGGACAGTCTCCATCCAACGAAGATCATAGACAAACCAGAGCAACCCCTATGCGGCGAACAGCTACTCCACATTCGGTAACCGATCAAAGTCAGCCAGCCTACCACACAAAATACTCCTTCCCCCCAAGCGATCATCCACAGGGAAAACGAGCTCCTGATCGGTGATGGGTCGGGAGACACCCTCGGCCTCCGCCTCAGCGTAACCGGTGGCTGTGTAATGCCACGGAAGGGCCAAGTGGACAGACTCCGCATCTGACCCTATGTCATTGAGCCTCGTCGGGGGCATGTCGGAGGATTTCGAGAGGAGCCGTTGCCTCCCGACAAACATCTTGCAGCGCGTCCTCCACTATGATCCCTCACAGGGAGCCTCTGCAGACCCCTTGCCTTCCGCGCTTTCTTCTGGCAGATAAGAGCCAGATGCCTTAGGGTCCCTGTGCCACTCCGACAACCACCATCGAGAGATAGCATCGGCAGAGGTTGGGTCACACACCCCATCCATAAGCAGGTAAGACACCTACAACCGGATGGCCTCTGTGTGGTCTAGACAGGCGAGATCTTCCACTGGTAAATCCCTAAGTGTCGGGGGTAGGGTCTCGAGCCACTGTTGCACTGGGTCGAGAGAGGCGGTAGCCGTCCACCAGACATGCCCCATGACATGTTTTGTCCTAGGCATCAGGAAGAGGAAGACGAGGCAGGAAGAAAGCGAAACGGGGAGGATGGCGGAAAAGCAGACAAGACTAGGAAAATGAAGAAGAAGATGAAGAGACAAAGAGTGAAGCCAGAAGGATCAGAGGATGGATATCACCGCCACCTTGAAAATAGAAGGAAGGACTCGAAAAACCCTAGCTGGAGCTGCAAGTCATGCAAAGAGGTGGGAAATGCGGGTGCCCTTGCATCCCTTTTATATGCAAAAATTGACGGGACATGACATGAAAAGTGCCTACACGTGACTATCGGCTTGCCGGCACCAATAAGGTGGCTATTGATTAAGCAACTGTTTGAACCAAAAATCGAGGGGAGGTGATGTGACGACTGCCTGCACTGACAACCACGTAGATTTCAGACTGCGGACATGACATGTGCCTGCATGAGGTTAATACTCGCTAGTTAAAGGTTGGGAGAACTTTCCAGCTCGATCACCCGACTTGCCAGTACATCGAAGGCGTCCTCCGGTTAGAGAATCAAAAGTGTAAGTCCATCCCCTTTTATGGTGTCTCTCGGTTAGGTAACCAGGAGTGTAAGCCCAACTCCCCCTAAGGCATCTTCTGGTTAGGCAACCAGAAGTGTGAGTCCACACCACCATGGCATCTCTCGGTTAAGATACCGAGAGTATAAGTCTAGCCCTCCCGGTTTAGAGTGCATCCTTTCTGAACTTCTTAAGACTTCTCTTGATGCACCTTCCAGGAAAGTCTATCTCACTCGTAATGAGCGATGGATGTTCACAAAGTGTGAAGCCTCGCGTTATCTATCACCTATGCATGGAGGGTCATTCAACCCTAGGACATCGGTTTCCTTCCACTAAGGTCATACAACCTCACCTAGGGAGGGGCATTCTATTAACCCCCATGCTTAACATATATCGGGCAGCCGGGTAAATCAACCGGCCACCCACCGACATGTCGGTAAATCACCCGGCAGTCGGTTCCCCCAAACTCTTCCCTAGGGAAGTTGCACTTCGCTGGTGTTGAAACCTGTGTTCAGCACCTATCGGGCGGCTGGGTAAATCATCCAACCACCCACCGACAGCCGATTCTGAACTCTTCCACCAACATGCAGGGACGACTGTTAACACGCCTGCAAACGTCAGACGACAGAAAACGGCCGACCACGTAGAACTTCAGCAAATACATGGCATCTAACGGCGAAAGTACCATTTTCCAAATGGGGGGAGGCAAGGTAAATGCCGTGAGGTTACGATGGCCATAGGTAAAGCTTAGCTCGACTTCCGCGGTAAAGTACAAGGCCACCAGGTCAACAGCTGGTGCATAATCCTGGCTATCCGCCGTGGCCCATTCCCCTGAACCATTGGCTATATTCTTAGCACACAACGATCTCCCTTACCTGGCAACCGGCCAACCTGTCACGGCTACTAGCTAGAAGCCTAGGTAATAATTCAAATCTACTAGAAAGATATGGCAAGATTTAATTACTTAAATCCCGCAATTAATCAATCACGTGGATCAGGGATTAAACCAAAACGTACGCGAGGTTTCCATCCCAGGATCACCCAAAATGGAAGGTAATTCCATATATAAAGGGCCCTTTGTTCCATGTAAGAGGAGGCTTTCTCCAACATTCTAAAGGCGTGATTCGGAGGAGAGCTGCTTGGAGCACTGATGTCCTGTTGTCACACCAAAGCAAAGACTTCCAACCATCGCCAATGTCTCCTTGCAGGTAATCTCCCTCTTTCCCTTACCATCATGCTTTGAATTGAGCCTCATTTCTTCGAACCTTGACCGTACTGGACCTTCCCCACGCAAAGGAAAAGGTTGAAGGACATGCCCAGGTATCATTCCTTCGGATACGCTTCTAAAGGTATCGGTAGCCTCCCTCCTAGCCAGGTAAATCCACCTGGTACGGTCGAGATCAATTCGGTCACAATTCCTTCATCGGGTTTTTTTATATGGAAACCCATGTTTTCTTATGCATTTTACGAGCATATCGTCGGGTTTTCTCTGTAACGCCTGGCCACCGTCAGACGTGTCGTCTCTGCTTACAGACAACCGTCTACCCAAAGGTGTCCGCCTCTCCCGTCTTTCGAGACTGGGTGTAGAAATCCCTACACCTGGAAGTCGAGGTGGCATACCGGGTGAACATCCGATCATAGACTCGGATGTCCGGTAGGCAGACGGGTAGACCCACTAGACCTCTGGCTTTTCAACCAAAGGTCCATAGCGGTGGCTACCACGTCTATAGTCGTGTTTTACCTATTTCCCACTTATCTTGCTAGGAGAGGCAAAGCTACCCTCTCGATGCCCCAGAAAGGCTTTCGCGATGAGGCCGTGGGCATGCATCCTTGCCGACGCCGGCTGTCTGAGTGTATGAGTATGTACACCCTGATGGTTCCTTTTTACCGAGTAGAGCAAAGCTGCCCACTCGATGCCCCGGAAAGGCTTCCTGGATGAGGTCGTCGGCATGCATCCTTGCCGACGTTGGCCATCTAGGTGTATGAGTATGTACACCTTGACGGTTCCCTTTTACCGAGTGGAGCAAAGCTACCCACCCGATGCCCTAGAAAGGCTTTCGAGATGAGGCCATCGGCATGCATCCTTGCCAACGTTGGTCGTCCAGGTGTATATGTACATCCTGACGGTTCCTTCTTACCGGGTGGAGCAAAGCTATCCTCCCAATGCCCCGAAAAGGCTTTCGAGATGAGGCCGTTGGCATGCATCCTTGCCGACATTGGCCATCCGGGTGTATGAGTATGTAAACCCTGATGGTTCCTTTTTATCGAGTAGAGCAAAGCTGCCCACTCGATGCCCCGAAAAGGCTTCTAGGATGAGGCCGTCGGCATGCATCCTTGCCGACGCCAGCCGTCCGGGTGTATGAGTATGTACACCTTGACGGGGGAAAATGTTGTAACTAATATTTCAAGTCCTTCAATATCTTCTCCTTTGTCTTATCACGTTGGCAGCTACCCTTGTGCCACTTTGTAGATACCAACTCAAATTGCTCAATTCGTAGTAACCTCATCCACTCCTCAGTTGAAATGGATTTTGTTGGTTTCATTACTTGCCACGGGCTTGCAATATAAGTCTTTGTTCTAATTTTAATAGACCTAGTAGTGGCTAAACAAAAGACCGCTCTATGAAACTAGAAAATGCATTTTCTCCTAAGCAACTCTTGTGCTAAATGATTTTTAGGGAGAGCTAATTGCTCCAGCCCTACCTCTCTCTCAATGTGAGAGGCTATGTTATCCTTAAGAAAGGTTGGAACTATAATGCTAGCTTCCTTACTCTATCTTAGACACTCAGCAATGTCTTCCCTTACCATTTTGAGTTCTTGCTCCCTAATCGTAGCTTTGAGCTTTCATTTTCCCTCGTTGTGCCACATCTCTGCATTTACCTTAAACTTCTTGAAGTTCAGCATCTATATCCATTCGAAGCTTGTTGCTGGAGTAGGGGGAGGAGTAGTGGAAGTCGAAGTCATGGTGTGTCATGGGATAAGGAGAGTACTGTGAACGTAGGTCGTGGAATGAGGGCTAATGCATGAAGGGGCATTAATGATTTTTATAAGGTTAATTAGGAAATTGGACAGTCGAATGAAGAGATCCGAAGTTAATTAACAAATTACGGGTTTACCCACGAGGCACTTCAAGGGTAAACACCGTTACCCTCAAACTTAGTTCAAAGGTAATTTACAGTAGACAGAATTTTTAGGAACTTATGGTGCAGTCATTTTAATACTCGTATATTGCACATTTATTTCATGATTATTAGATATATTGAGTTGAGTTTTCTTTCTGATTAAATGTACTATTTTGTGCCAAATGAATTTTAGTGAGTGATGGAGATTCCCTTAGATGTCTTGCGCAAGGTTTTATATCATTTGCCAGCAAGAGAGTCGTGCAAATTAAGTTGTGTGAGCAAGAGTGTTCAAGCATTTATTTCAGAGCATTACTTTTGTTCACACCAAGCATACCAAATGAGAAATACAGTTAGTGGAGTGATTTGGTATGATGCACTTCCAGGAAAATATATGTATCATGGAATTGATTCTAAGGCAAGAATTCCACCTACATCACTAGGAGTTCACAGTATTTTAGGATGTAACAGTGGATTAATTATTTCAAGCATTATGGAGAATACAATTCTAACAGATCTGATATTAGGATTAAGAATCTTGCTATAGATATCGAGTTGTTACTCTCAAACCCTAACAAAGAAAAGTGTGTTTTACTTGATTCAGGTGCAGTTTTAACATTTAAGGGTATTGATAAGAGGATAATGCATAAATTATTTTGTTGAGAAGAACCTCAAATGTTTATTGATTGGCAATATTTGTTGGTTTATCATTTTGACAAACATCAGTGGCAACTTGTCACAAAAGTTTACTTTGGAGGAAGACCAACAAATAATAGAAATCATGTGATTATTGATGGAATCATTTACTTTATAATAAGCTGTACACCTACATATGTTGATGAGATTATGATTATTGCCATCGATATTGAAGATGAATTAGTGAAGCTCCTACCTGTCCCACACCCTATGGGAGCACTGGCAATTTCATTCTATGATTCAATCGAGTTGGCTATATTTGGGAGAACTAATGGAGAACTTGACTCTCTAAGTTTAATTCAATGGTGGGATGCTGACACGAAATTTGAAATCTGGAGGGTATAGGACATTGCAAAATGGGAATGGAATCAAGTTTACATTGAATTGCAACTGGAGGATCTAGCAGAACCTGACATGCCATATGAAGGAAAAATCAAAGCTTTCTGTTTCATCAATAGAGACACTCTTATTTATTGTGCATGGGATAATCTTTATTATTACAAGATCCATCTATTTAATGGAGGCTGCAATGCTGAACTTATTCATCAATTAACCTTGCCAGCTTCTACAGTGTAGTTGCATGAATTAATTCCTTATGCAAATACTCTGCAACACTGTGTGTAGTATTTTCTATCTGCCCACATGTAAGTCCAAGTGTAAACTTGTTTACCCACAAACCTGGCCATGGGTTGTTTCATAAAACTCCCCTATTGAACACGTGCAATGTTTGTTATTTCTTTAGGGACATCTCTGTTGTATTTTGCTCAAATCTAAATGAACATCTTTGCTGTTTTATTGCATGTTTTTATTAAATCTGAAATTTTATATCATTTACTATAGTTTTGGTATTATTGTAAATAGATGTACCTGTTGCATGACAACATGAAATGACAACTAAAGCTTATTTAATGACGATGCACAAGCAAATCTTCTTTTATATTTAAATGTTGTATATCAGGTTGGTCTAAGGATTCATCTCATAGGTTAGTCCGAACACCTACAAGAAGAACATTATGGCTACCGCACAACAAGAACAACCTAGAGAACAAACAATAGGTAGTATGTTTTACCCTAATTTAATGGATGAACCTTCCTGTATAACAATTCCTGAATGTGCTAATGATAGATTTGAATTAAAAACCAATTACATTAACCAGTTACCAAAATTTCATGGATTTGAAAAAGAAGATGGTTATTGGTTTTTAAAAGAATTTAATGAAGTTTGTAATATGATGAAAGTACCAAACATGTCTATTGATGTAATTAAATTACGATATATGCCTTTTGCGTTAAAAGATAGTGCAAAATGATGGTTATACAGTTTACAACGAAATTCTATTATCACTTGGAATCAATTTTGTTCTGAATTTCTAGGAAAATACTATCCAATGCATGTCACAATTAAAAGGAAAAATAAAATTCTAAATTATAGACAAAAACCAAGAGACACTTTCTGAAAATATTTTGCAAAGTTTCGTAAACTGGATTACCCTTGAGACTGTGCCCTACTTGTTCTACGCAATGAATTTCATTGATGTAATAGCGATTGCAATTATAGTTAAGGTTTAAATATTATGAATTATTTCTCCTATAATATGATGTGTTTCATGAAAGGTATTCCTTAAGTATTTGCAGGGAAATTCGATTAGCAATTGCAAGGAAGTTTGTATAAGAGCAGAATTGAAAATTAATTTAACTAAAGCTCAACCATGGAGAACATGGATGGATAGGCTAAAGAAGTGGGCTTACATGGAATGATCTCACACGTCTAGACGTGCACCATGTCCTTGTTAACTGCTAGCTCGTGAACTGCCACTCCTCCCATCTATAAAATAGTCCTGTAGCCATGAAACCAACCCCCCCTTCTTCCTCAAATCACCATTCACAGGGAATTCTCCATCTTCGCCATCTTCCATCTTCCACCCATTCACTTCTTCCAAGAGGTGATTGACAACCTCCTCTTCTCCAAGCACTCTCTTAGAGTATTTGCTGTTCTTTTCTCAACCTGAGCATATCCTTGAAGGAGAGACACTCGACATCGACTGCTTCCTCCTCTGTTCCTTGGTGTAATTGCGGAGTGACACCCAAAATCTCATTTCAAGGTTGAAAGGAAGGCTTGCCAAATTGACAACTTGGTGGACCGAAAGGAAAGACAAAGAGAAGTTCTCAGCCTAAGCAAGTTTCAAAGGGAGGAATTACAATGGAGCATTAGGTGTTCTTTCCTTTTTCCTTTTTACTTTTCCTTTATATTTACACTCAAATTTACAAACACCCATTTTATCAACTCAGTTATGATATTTAGAGAATGTTTTTAGGTTTACTGTAATATTGAATGTTGCATTTTATTTTTACAAACCATTCATACTGTGTTGTGTTTCATGCATTATGTTGTTTGTTGTGTTTTAAAATATTTAAAAAGTTCAAAAATATAAGTATTCAACTCTTAGAAGTTTCAACTAATTCAAACTGAAGTGTATAATGTTAAAACTTAAGAGTTAAATATTTGAAAGTAAAACTCACTGATTAAAGTCTTTCAGTGCAAAATTTGAATCATTTACTAAAAGAATAATTTTAAAATCAAAATATTCTATGTAGTGAAGAAATTAAAGATAATGAAAAAATTCTCTAGAAGTTACAATTTAAGAGGTATTTAAAGAGCATCCTAGCAGTTAATTGGAACAGAGCAACTATGACTTTGCTTAAAAGAAATATAATCACTTGTTCCATTAATTAAATACACCAATTTAGCTAAACACCAAGCAAAACTAATCCTTATGGACAAACCCGTACTTGCACACTAACTACATCTAAACCCATGCACTTATGGTGAAATTAAAATATTTCAAATACATATATTGTTAAAGAAGTGATCTGCAAAAGGTTCGAATAGTTGGTCATGAAAAAATTGTAACTCCTGTTGAGTTTCAATTTCTAGGATACATCTCCCTATAATCTGATCAGGACATTGCTTAAATAGGTAAGGGTCATCCCGAAAGAAATATTTAACCCTAGATAGAAATATTTTCTTGTCTAAACTAGACCAATCGTGAGGCACTAAACTTATAGCTAAATAATTAATTATATCAACATACCAAGGACAAGAATTCAGCATAAATAATTGTTCTTCTGGAAATGTGTCATCTATTGGCAAATTAAAGAAAAATGATGCATCCAACCTCGACATATGATCTGCAATAGTGTTCTCACAACCTTTCTTATCTTTAATTTCCAAATCAAACTCTTGTAATAACAAAATCCATCTAATAAGCCTTGGTTTAGCATCTTTTTTTACTAGTAAGTACTTAAGTGTTTAGTGATTAGTGTAAATGATAGTGTGACTGCCTATTAGATATGACCTAAATTTTTTTATGGTAAATACTACTACCAGAAATTTCTTTTCAGTTACACTGTAATTAATTTGTATTTCATTTAATGTCTTACTAGCATAATAAATCACTCTTGGTAGCTTATCTAATTTCTAACCCAAGATTGCACCTAAGGCATAGTCGGATGCATCACACATTAACCCAAAATGTTGAGACCAATCAGGTGCATAAACTATAGGTGAAGTAATCAGAGCTTCTTTTAGAAAGTTAAAAGTTTTCGTACATTCCTCATTAAAATCAAATTTTGCATCCTTAATTAACAACTAAGTTAAAAGTTGAGCAATTTTACTTAATTTTTTAATAAATCTTCTATAAAAACCTGCATGACCTAAAAATGCTCTTATATCCTTGATTGTTTTGGGAATAGGTAAATTAGATATTAATTTCACTTTTTTTTTATCAACTTTTATCCCTTTGGTAGAAATAATATATCCTAGAACTATTCCTTGTTTAACCATAAAATGACAATTTTCCTAATTCAATACTAACTATTCACATCTCTCTAACATTTTTTCTAAATTACTTAAACACTTTTCAAATGAGTCTCCATGGTTGGAAAAATCATCCATAAACACTTCTAAAAAGTCTGTAAAAATGCTTGTTATACATCTTTGAAATGTAACTGGTGCATTACATAGCCCAAAAGGCATATAACTAAAGGCAAGTGTTCAAAAAGGACATCTAAAAGTTGTTTTATCTTGATCCTCAAGTGCAACTGGGATTTGATTATAACCTGAATAACCATCTAAGAAATAATGATACTCATGCCCTGCTAGTTTTGGAATTGAAGATTTGTTGTTACTCTCAAACTTCTCTTTGTTTATGTCCATATATAATTTCCATTTGCTTAAATATTTTCTCTTTTAAAATTTCTTCATTTGATATTACACACTCTTCAACTTGATCTAATTCCTCTACATCTAAATCTTCATCTATTTTAAAAGTTTCCATCAGATTAACTTTAAAATTTTAAATAGGAGCACTTTAAAATTGTTTTTTACTCCATTAAAAATGTTCAATTCTAACTTTTGATCACCCCAAGCTCATTCCATCCAACCATTTCTACAACTTATGCATGCATCGGCGGTAGCTAAAAATGGCCTTCCTAAAATAACAATAGCTTGATCTTGAATTCTATTTGAAACATTTGTTTCCATTACAATAAAATTAACTAGATAGACAAATTTCATAACCCTTACTAAAATATCTTCCATTTTACCTAAGAGTATTCTTGTGGATTTGTTTGCTAGCTGAATAACTATTCTAGTGGATTTGATATTATCCAGTTTTAACTTCTCATAAACAAAATTAGGCATGACATTAATTTCAGCTCCTAAGTTTATTAACACTATATTGAAATAACAATCTCCTATATAATAGGAAATAACAGGACTTCTTAGATCACTTAACTTTTAAGGTGTAGGATTAATTAAACTAAAAATACTCCACTACTATAGAATAGAAATAAGGCTTTTAGATAAAATTTAATAACAGTCAATGCAAATAAATTCTATTGCAATCCTAACTAACCCAAAATAGCAAAAGATAGCACCAACCGCAAGAAATAAGAATCCCTAGCAATAGTGCCAAAAAGTTGTTCAAACTTTTGAAATTAATTTCTTTTAATAATGTGTGTTTGAAATATTTTAATTTCACTGCAAGTGCATGGGTTCAAATGTAATTAGTGCGCAAGTACGAGTTTGTTCATATGGATTGCTTTTGATTGGTGCTTAGCTAAGTTGGTGTATTCAATTAATGGAACAATTAATCCTAAAGTAATGTCACAGTTGCTCTATCCCAAATAATCTCTAGGATGCTTTTTAATCAACTTTTATATCTGTAATTTCCAGAGAATTTTTATTAACATTAATTTCTTCTTCACTTAGAACATTTGGATTAAAAAGAAAGTCTTTTAATAAATACTTCGAATTTTCTACTAAAAGACCTTATTAATTGAGTTTTAATTCCAAATACTTAGTTTTTCGTAATTCTTAAACATTCCATATTTTAATTTGCATGCATTTAAGTATAATTCAATGAAAGTGCCGAAACCCATGAGACTAGTTTGTGGCAAGACCGCTCATTTATAAACCACTTAGTTGGCTTGAAAAGACTTTACCAATGACGTTAGGCTGTGGTTAAACCACATAAGTGATGGGCTAACTCATTGGTAAATGTGATAATAGTGAGTTTCAAATGAAATATAGTACGATTCACGATTTCTAAAACTTCTAAGACTTGTCACTTATATTTTTAGAATTTTTTATCTTAAACATACGACAAACAACACATACAATATAAAACAAAACACATTACGAATACTTGGAAAAATAAAAATAAACATTCAATAGTACGTCAAACATGAGATCGTTTTCTCAAGATTGAAATAGAGGTGATAAGATATGTGAATGTAAAAGTAAAGAAAAAGGTAAAAAGGAAAAGGAAAAGGAGAGAACACCTAATGCTCCACTACAATTTTCACCCTTCAAAACTTGCTCAGGCTAAGCGCTCTCTTTGTCTTTACTTCCAGTCCATCAGGTTGTCAAGCTAACGAACCTTCTTTTCGACCTTACATGAATTTTTGGGCATCACTCTGCATTTACACCAAGGAACAGAGGAGGAAGCAGCCAGCACCAAGAGTCTTTCCTTCAAGCATATGCTCAGGTAGAGAAAAGAACAGCAAATACACTGAGGAATTGGTAGGAGAAGAAGAGGTCGTCAATCTCCTCTCGGAAGAAGTGAGTGGGTGGAAGGTAGAAGATGAAGGAGATGGAGAATGTGTCTGTGAATGATGCCCAAATGAAGAAGGAAGGGGGGGTTGGTTTCATGGCTACATGACTATTTTATAGACTGAGGGAGTGGCAGTTCACTAGCTATTAGTTAGAAAGGATGTGGTGCACATCTGGACGTGTAAGATCATTCTATGCAAGCCCACTTCTTTGCCTTGTCCGTCCACATTCTCCACGATCGAGCATCAACTAAATTTAATTTCTCAATTCTACTCTTATATGAATTTCCCTACAAATGCTCATCAAAGAATACCTTTCGTGAAGCACATCATATTACAAGAAAAATAATTCATCATATTCTATCATCCATTATAATTGTAACTGCTATTATATCAATAAAATTTATCACACAGAAGAAGAAATATGCAGGTGTTGACCCCCATACTCAACACCGATCTGGCTATCGAGTAAAACATGTAGTAGCCAACCGGCAAGCTAGCACACATCCCCAGCTGCTGGTTCCCCAGCTCTCCCCCAGGCAAGAGGGAGTCCCCTTCATCCTTTCAATGTACTCAGGGATAGAACACAGTTGTCGGCCCGTAGGTTAGCCGACAACAAGCCTAACACTCGCCTAAGCAGTGTTGATTAGCTAGTAGTTCCATCACCAGGACATAACTCCCGCCAGCACTTGGTGTTTTTTGATGGTAGTTTTGTCACCTAGATGGAACTTCCGCCAACACTCGGTGTTTTTCAACAGAAGTGTTGTTTCTTGCACTTCCATTTCTTTATTTAGGCTAGCTGTAGAGTAAAGTCTGTAGTGTTACAACTAGCTATAGAGTAAGCCCCGTAATGTTACGGCTAGCCATAGAGTAAAGCCCACAATGTTGCGGCTGGTCATAAAATAAAGCTCGTAACGTTATAGCTGGACGTAGAGTAAAGTCTATAGCATTGCGGTCGGCCGTAGGGTAAAGCTCATTATCACCCCCCACTCAGCCGAGGCTGGGTTCCAAGGCAAAGCACACGACAATTGGCCCACAAGCCGATACATGCCCTAGCTATCAGTTCCCCAACTCCCTCCCAAGTGGGAGGAAAGTTCCCCATCTAACCAAGTCTAGGTTTCGGAAGGAGTAATGCTACTCCTCTGAATGCCCTGGTGAATCCTCCAGGATGAGGCCGCCAACATGAATCCTTACCAACTTAGGCCAAGCTAACTAGCATTTTCCTTCTTAGAGTTGGAGAGAGGCCAGGATTACCCAAGCTATCTTGAGGTGCCTAACACCTTCCCCAACAGTACCTTTAATACTTTATCCAGCTCTCTCATTTTCGAAGACATTGTTCATTTTGCGCTACTTTATGCCATTGTTTTATGTTTCTAAGCTTTTATCCTTTTGATAGTGGATGAATCCTTCCCCATCTGGCTTTCCTTATTTTCTATGCAAAAATAAAGTGGCGACTCTATGTCATAAGCCATCTGCCTCACGTGGCAGTGCACTCCATACAACCATCTTCCATTATCTGTGCCTTGGCCCATCTACTGGCCCGATCGGCAGAAGTTCATGAGTAGGTCCATTGAAAAACCATTTTACCCACATAGTAAGTTTGTTGATTAAGGACTTTACCCACGAACTCTATAACTTAGACAAAAATCATGATTTCTTCTGTGAATTAATCAATTTACCAACAAACTAAACTATTGATTGTCATTCAATCACTTCCTTTCCAATGAACAATCACCAACATATATAATTTATTACTTAAAACCTAATTCATGCATCATTAAAGTGAATAAATGTGCATAATGCTTAAAAACATAGTTAACCTTGCAATCATCATTACTTAATGCAAAATGCAACTAAAACTCAGTAAAATGCATGAATTAATATCTATAAAATACACACTTTTGAGTCTGAACAGCAAATTAAAGGGATTTTAGAGAAGGTAGTAAACACCACTAGAAAAGATTGGTCAGATAAATTAGATGATTCTCTTTGGGCATATAGAACATCTTACAAGACAATATTGGGAACAACTCCATATAAGTTAGTGTATGGAAGACTTGTCATTTACCTGTAGAATTAGAACATAAAGCATTATGGGCACTTAAGCAACTAAATTTAGATATCAAAATAGTAGGAAGTAATAGACAAGTACAGTTAGTGGAGTTAGGAGAATTAAGAAATATGGCTTATGAAAGTTCAAAAATAACTAAGGAAAAAATGAAAGCATGGCATGATAAGAGAATTTTACACAGAGTGTTTGAAATAGGACAAGAAGTATTATTATATAATTCAAGACTTCACTATTTTCCAAGAAATTTAAAATCTAGATGGACTGCTCCATTCATTATTAAGCATGTTTATCCTTATGGAGCAATAGATTTGGAGGACCCTTAAAGCCATGAAATTTTTAAGGTTAACAGTCAAAGATTAAAAAATTTTCTATGATATTCAGATGGGAAAGATGTAGAAGCTGTTAGCTTAAGATTAAAATTAATTTTTTTTTAAAAACTTTTAAATTTATACATTATATAATGTATTAAGCCTACCGTGTTATTTAAGTATTTATTTAGAAAGTAAAATTTCTTTGCCTTGATTTATCATAAGGTAGGTTCATGGGTAAACATGTTTACCAATGGAGTAAGTTTGTGGGTTAACCTATTTATCAACGAAGAGAAAGAAAAAAAAAAAGAAAAAAAAAACCCTTTGGGGTTTACCAACAGAGTAAGTCTATGGGTTAACATGTTTATCAACGGACCATCTCCATTAGTTATCATACTTTGAGTCATTTTTTGCTTTGTTCACCAAATTGTGTTATTTTAAAGTTTGGACCTAATGAAATAGAAAGACATTAATTATCTGGAGCATGATTAAAGATCATTCCATAATTTATATGGTTTAAAAAAAGATACTAATGGAGAATGTAGTCCAATGAGATTGTTGGGAATTAAAAGCCAGACCACAAAACTATAAGTTAAACTAAACACAACACCCAATATAAACTGAAAACATTTAAGCATTATTTACAAACTTTCAAATCATCCACAAGTGAGAGAGTTTTTGTCTCTCTAAAAGTTTGAAATACAAATGAAACAACATTTAATTTTTCAAATATCAGGAAATTTGGACTTTAATTCTGCCAAATCTTCTTTCAGCTTCCCAATCACCTGAAGCAGATGTCCACCTTGTCTAAGAGGGAAGTTGAAGTTCCTTGATGTGAGGAAGATGGTTCACTAGGAGGAACTTGGGGAGAGAAATTATCCTCCATGGATAGCTACTTGAGATATTTAGTAGCTACGGTTGACAATTCCATGAGGGTTGATGGATGAGGATAGATCAGGAGATGTGGACACTAGCTGATAGATGAGATAAAAACCTTGAACCAGTTCACTTGAATTCTGTTTAATACAACGTAAATGACAATTTACAAAGGTTGACTGTTCCAAATCATGCCCATGCCTCTGATAGATGGATCTGATCAAAATTAGTGCAATCATATGAGCTTTGCCTTTTAACTACTTCAGCCTGTTAAATAGATTTATTTGAGGGTTGATGGCCATGCAATTCTTCATATCTTGTTCTGACCATTCTGTAAATGTGGTGGATTCTAGAATCTCTATACCCTCATCCTTCAAACCCAAGCAATCATTCACAAATTTAGGTGTTAAATGGAGATCCACCTTTGTGACATTACTAGTATAGATACCATCTTCTAGATGTAAATTAGCATAGAAAGCAGGAATTAAATTTTCCACCTTAAGATTGCCACTTGTTCTAGGGATAATTCTTAGTAAGCCTTGGAAATCAAGTAACTCTTTGATTTCATCCATGAAATCAAAATCTACTAGCTTGCTGAATAAGACATCATATCCCTTAATTTGCTAGAAGAGTGGGTAAGCTTCCTGACTCCTGAAGAAAACCAAATTACTCTCTTCAATGTGTGCAGGATTGGCAAACTTTGGGGGTGTTTGCGAAGAAGTGGTAGCAATTTCTTCATTAATGGGTGGTGGGTAAATTATAAGTTCCCTGTTCATATTCTGTGGAGTCTCTTCATCAGTAGTATGAATATTCTCATCTCCAACAGTGGTATTCCCTTGTTCAACAGCACTCTTTGGCTACTCTATATTGTCAAAATGTTGACTGGTTGAAGGAGGACTCTCTACAATTCCTTGAACTTCCCTTTGAATTCCTTCTAGAGAAATATTTTCTATTTGAGCATCCTATAAAAAAAGAATTTAGAGATTATAAATTGATAGAATTGAATTGAAAGAGGAATTTTTTTTTTAGTTTTTTAACTGAATCTCTTCAATGGAAAAAAAAATAGCTTGGTTAATGGTCTTCTCAACTTCCTCAATTTCCTATAGTTCAAATATGGAAGTAGTTGATCACACTTGAAGCTCTTGTTCCTAAAAATCAAATGTAAAAGATGAAATGAGTTATGGATATTTAAGTAAACAGTAAAATGGAAATAGTAGCCAACTTGAAATTTAATCTTTACATGAAGTCTCACCTATTCTTGAACTTCCAGAAGTGGGGGAATATCTTTAGGGGCTGAAATATCAAAATAGGAAAAAGTTCTCTTTCTATATAACTGAAGATAGGTCTCAAGAGTCATATCTTCTTCACTGTTTTCTATTTCTTCTTCTTCTTCCATGTCTTCACCTCTGTTGACCCACATGCTCAGCACCAATCTGGCTACTGGGTAAACCACATAGAAGCCAATCGGAAAGCTGATACACTTCTCCAGCTGCTGGTTCCCTAGCTCTCCCCTAGGCAAGAGGGAGCCCCCTTCGTCCTTTCAATGGACTCGAGGGAAGAATATGGCTGCTGGCCCATAGGTCAGCCAACAGCAAGCTTAATGCTCGCTTAAGAGGTGCTAATCAGTCAGCAGTTCCATTGCCAGGATGGAACACCCATCCGCACTTGGTGTTTTCCGATGGCAATTCCGTCACCTGGATGGAACTTCCGCCAACACTATGCGTTCTTCGATGGAAGTGCCATTTTCCGCAATTCAATTCCTTTATTTAGGCCAATCGTAGAGTAAAGTCTATAGTGTTACGGCTGGCTATAGACTAAAGTCCATAGTGTTACGGTTGGGCGTAAAGTCTATAGTGTTATGGTTGATCGTAAAGTAAAGCTCATTATCACTCCCTACTCGATCGAGGCTGGGTTCCAAGGCAAAGCACATGGCAACTAGCCTGCAAGCTGATACATGCCCTGGCTTTCGGTTCCCCAACTCCCTCCCAGGCGGGAGGAAAGTTCCACCTCTGGTCGAGTCTAGGTTTCAACTCCTAACCAAGACACCGAACACACTCTCAGTAGGATGTCGAACCCTTCAGTGTGCTAGACCCATGATTGGGTCTAATCCCGGTAGCTAATTCCTTCATCTCAACGGCTGGCACATTTGCCCGACCACCAGCTGATGTCTAGATGATATGCTCTAACAGGAGCATCAAAGTGTCCCAAGATCAAGTTAATGTTATTTAAACCTTGTGCTTAATGAATGGTGTAAATCACGAGGCAGAATTCAAAATGCACCTCGAGATACGATTTTCGGATCGCATCATATGGAAAGTAACCCCCTATATAAGGGCACTTCATTTCCATGCAAAAGGGGCTTTTTTTGAGGTTTTTGTGGAGAGTCTTTTCTGAATCTTGAAGGAGAATGAAGCCCCAGAGTGCTGACTAGAAAGGAACCCTTTTGACCATTGCCAACCTCCCTTTCAGGTGACCTCCAACATGTTCGGTGAGGGGAGCCCCTCCATGGGGCCGCACAATGCTACGCATCAAGGAGGACGACCTCTTTTCTTCTCACGTCATACTCTTTTCCTTTTCTTTTTAGATTTTTCTAATTCCGATTGTACTAGACCTTCCCCATGCATGGGTGGAAGGTTGAAGGATGCTCTCAGGTACATTCCTTCAAATATGCATCCAAAAGGTATCAGTGTCCATCCTCCCCACTTGGTAAATCCTCCAAGGATGGGTCAAGACTAGTTTTGTTGTGGTTTGTTTTCTGGGTTTTCATGTGAGAATCCACTTTCTTTATGCATTTATTGATCATTTCGTCGTATAGTTCAATGTTTCCTTTATCATGAACGTTAAGCCACTGCCAAGCGCATCGTCTCCGCTTATAGACGACCATCTCCCCGTGGTTTTCCCACCTCTCCTATCTTTCGATACTGGGTGCATGAATCCTTGCACCCAAAAGGAGAGGCGACACGAGGGGCCAAAATCTCGCATTGTACCTAGAGTTCTGGTAGGCTGACCGATAGTCTCACCAGACCTTCAACTCTTCAGCCAATGGTCTATAGTGGTAGCTATCATGTCTTTTCTCTTTTCTTCTCCCACCAGATGTTGCATGAATCCTCACACTAGAGGTTTCTCATTCATTTTACTGGGAGTAATGCTACTCCTCCCGATGCCCTAGTGAATCCTCTAGGATGAGGTTGACAACATGAATCCTTGCTGACTTAGGCCAAGCTAACTAGTGTGCTTCTTGGAGCTAGAGACAAGCTAGGATTACTTGGGCTATGTGGGGGTGCCTAACACCTTCCCCAGTAGTACCTTGAGTCCCTTATCCATCTCTCTATATTTCATGGACATTGTTCATTTTGTGCTACTTTACACTGTTGTTTTATGTTTCTGCGCTTTGATACTTTTCTTTGATACTTTTGATAGTGGACGAATCCTTCCCCATCTGGTTTTCCTTATTTTCTACACAAAAATAAGGTGGCGACTCCGTGACACAAGCCATCCACCCCACGTGGCAGTGTGCTCCATACAACTGTCTTCCATTCTCTATGCCTTGGCGTGTGGGCTTTTGGGTGAACACCAGATGAAAGAGAGGGTATATATTTTTGGCGACTCCATTTGGGAGACTCATTGTGTTTTTTCGGCTAAGTGGCTCAGAATCTTGTTCGTATGGCACTCAAAGTTAGCCTTTCATTTCGCTTTCCATTTTCCTTTTTCTAGCGCATTTGTTAAGCGACACCACTTCCAAATGCATTGAACCAGTTTATCCCTTTTCTCAGCTTCTCCCTTTAAGTTCTTTCAACTCTTTCAGATCCCACAGGCACCTCCTATTCAGACCCGTTCACAAGTGAAAGCAATTGCAACCAATTTCACAATGGCATCTAGGACATCTCCCTCAATCACCGCGGTAGCCTCCGTGCCGCTGTCCATGGCCTTTTGTCTGCCACCTCCGATCATCACCTACACCAACCTCACCCGATCGGTCGTCGTGCCTACGAGAGCCATAGGTCTCTTCTAGGCACCCAACCAATTGGCCGCTGCTGCACTCGACGCTCACCTTGCGTAGCATCCTCCGCCACCATCCTCTCTGATTGCCGGAACTCACCTTACTTTAGGTGATGTTCCAACCACTTTTTGCAACCATTTTTGATAATATATGTGTTTGAAATATTTTAATTTCACCGCAAGTGCACGAGTTCAGATGTAGTTAGTGTGCAAGTACGGGTTTGTCCACAGGGATTACTTTTGCTTGGTCTTTAGTTAAATTGGTGTATTCAATTAATGAAACAAGTAATTTTATTTCTTTTAAGCAATGTCATAGTTGCTTTGTTCCAATTAACCACTAGGATGCTCTTTAAATACCTATTGCATTGTACCTTCCAAAGAATTTTTCATTAACTTTAATTTCTTCATCACTTAGAATATTTTGATTTTAAAAGTAGTCTTTTAATAAATGATTTGAATTTTTCACTGAAAGACTCTATCCAGTGAGTTTTACTTTCAAATATCTAATTCCTCCTAAATCTTTAGATTATACACTTTCAGTTTGCATAAAATTTATCATTTTGCGTAGAGAGGGCACTTAACCCACGAGGTAACTCATGGGTAGACATCCTTACCCTCGAACTTACCCAAGGGTTGTGTGATAAATGTGAGTTTCAGATGTTTAAATAGTATGATTCCAATTAGCTAAAACTTCTATGAGTTGAATACTTATATTTTTGGTCTTTTTAGATATTTTAAAACACAACAAACAACACAATGCATAAAACACAACAAAGTACAAATAACTTGTAAAAATAAAATGCAACATTCAACATTATAGTAAACCTAAAAATATTCTCTAACTATCGTAACCAAGTTGGAAAAATGGGTGTTTGTAAATTTGAGTGTAAATATAAAAGCAAAGTAAAAATAAAAGGAAAGGAAAAGGAAAAGGAACACCTAATGCTTCATTGTAATTCCTCCCTTCGAAACTTGCTTAGGCTGAGAACTTCTCTTTGTCTTTACTTCTAGTCCACTAGGCCATTAATTTGGCAGGCCTTCCTTTCGACCTTGCAGTGAGATTTTGGGGCGTCAATTTGTTATTACACCAAGGAACAGAGGAAGAAGCAGCTAGCGCCGAGAGTCTCTCCTTAAAGGATACGCTCAAGTTGAGAAAAGAATAGCAAACACACTATGTGAGGGGTTGGAGAAGAGGAGGTCATCAATCTCCTCTTGGAAGAAGTGAGTGGGTGGAAGGTGGAAGATGGAGAAGGTAGAGAATGCCCTATGAATGGTGCCCCGGATGAAGAGGAGGATGGGGGTTAGTTTCATGGCTATGGGACTATTTTATAGATGGGAGGAGTGGTAGTGCAGCAATTATCAAGGGTGTGGTGCACATTCGAACATGTGAGATCGTTCCATGCAGGCCACTTCTTCAACTTGTCTATCTACATTCTTCACAATTAAGCTCTAGCTAAATTAATATTTAACTCTACCTTGATATGCATTTCCTACAGTTACTTATCGAATTTCTTTGCAAATACTTAAGAAATACCTTTCGTGAAATGCATCATATTACAGGAGAAATAATTCATAACATTTAGATCTTAAATATAATTGCAACTACTTTTATATCAATGAAATTAATTACACAGAACAAACAAGGTATAGGTCTGAGGGTAAACTAGTTTACTCTCGTGTAAGTTCGTGAGTAAATCCTTAACGCTCACAAAATGGTCCAAGGGTAAACAACTTAACCCACAGATAAGTCTATGGGTAAATAGCTTAACCCACGGACTCTGCACTTAGACATAAATCATGATTTTTTTCTATGGATTAATCACTTTATCAACAACCTAAAGAGTCAATTATCAATCATTCATTCCTTTCTCAATAGGTAATCAACACAAACATAATTAACAACTCAAAACTTAATTCATGCATCATTTAAGTGAATAAACGTGCATAATACTCAAAAGTATAGTTAACCTTGTAATCATTATAATTCAATGTAAAATGCAACTAAAACTCATTAAAACACATGAATTAATATCAATAAAATACACACTTTTGAGTCTAAACAAATCCCCCATACTTAAGTTTTCCTAGTCCCTTAGCAAAATACAAAAATAAAACTATAAAAACTATGAAAGTAAGAAAGACTACTGAATAAAATTAACTAAAACTATGCTAGGCCACTTTTGTAGGGAACACGATTACACTTAGCTGGTGTAGCAAGCCTTTAAACCCCTAGGTTATCCTAGTGGTAGAGTTGTGTCTTTGAAGGGTTTTAGGTGGATACACCCACAAAGTTCAAAGAAATAAGTAGAAAAAGAAAGAAAGAGAGGAAGAAAATTGTTGTTAAAAATCACATTTTTGAGATGGCAACTCCTGGTATGAAAATAGACAAGTTTGATGGTAGAAATAGTTTCAGTTTGTGGCAAATAAAAATGAGAGCACTTTTGAAACAACAGGGCATTTGGGCACCTTTAAGTAAGGCTGCCACATTAGATAAAGACTCTACTGAATTTGGAATACAGGAGGAGAAGGCTCACTCCACCATCTTGTTGTGCTTGTCAGATGAAGTAATCATAGAAGTTGCAAATGAAACAATGTCCTCTGGTCTTTGGCAGAAATTAGAGTCATTATACATGACTAAGTCTTTAACAAACAAGTTGTTTTTAAAGCAAAGGTTGTTCTCATTAAAAATGAAGGAAGGTACACCACTTAAACAGCATTTGGATCAATTGAGTTCCATTCTGATGAAACTCAAAAACACAGGTGTAACCATTGAAGATGAAGATGCAGCTCTCATCTTACTTTGCTCACTTCCTCTCTGTTATGAAAACTTTGTTCAGTCTTGTGTAGTTGGAAGAGATTCCATTACATTGGAAGAAGTGAGATCCAGCCTTCATTCGAGGGAGCTAAGACACATGGTGCAGCATAGCAGCAATGAGGCAAATGGTTCTGGCCTCATTGCTCATCAGCAAGAGAACAGAAGTAGAAGCCAGAGGAAAGGGGGTAATAAGAACATAAATAGGAGCAAATCCAAAAGCAAGTACTCAAAGGATACTTGCAATTACTGCAAGGAGAAGGGACACTGGAAAGCAAATTCTCCCAAGTTGAAGAACAAAGGAAAGGCTGCAGTGGCAGAAATAGATTCTGCATCTGATGGTGATTTCTCTCTTACAGTTTGTTGTAGTGCCTATTCAGGTGATCAGTGGATTTTGGACTCAGGAGCATCCCACCATATGACTCCGTACAGGGAATACTTTGATACATATGAGCAGGTGGAGGATGGCCAAGTGACCTTGGCCAATGACAATGTATGCTCTAGAGCAGGTGTTGGCACTATCAAGTTCAGTATGCATGATGGCACAATTAGAGTTTTGGAAGATGTTTAGCACGTTCCAAAACTAAGTAAGAACTTGACTTCTCTTATGGCCCTTGATTATAAGGGTTACAGATATTCATGTAGAAGGGGAAAGATTAGTATTGTGAAAGGCTCATTGGTTGTTATGAAGGGTGTCAAGTCTGGCCCCTTATACATTTTGCAGGGCACACCTATTTCTGGCTCAGCTACAATAGCTACATCAAGTCAAGAGCATCTGTCTGTTATATGGCACTCAAGAATGGGTCATCTGGGACAGAAAGGTATGCAGAGACTGAGTAGTTTGGGCAGGTTTGAAGGACACAAGGTAGTTTGTATTGACATGTGCAAACATTGTGTATATGGCAAGTAGAAAAGGGTGTCTTTTGGCAAAGGTCAGTACAGTTCAAAAGGAGTATTAGATTATATACACGCTGATTGTTGGGGACCTGCACAACAGTCTTCTCATGGAGGATCAAGGTATTTCATTTCTATTGTTGATGACTACTCTCACATGAATTGGGTTTTCTTCTTGAAACATAAGAGTGATGCTTTTGAAAGTTTTAAGCATTGGAAAGCTCAAGTAGAAAACCAAACTAATAGAAAGGTCAAATATTTGAGGATAGATAATGGTCTTGAGTTTTGCTCTCAAGAGTTTAATAACTTTTGTAAAGATATAGGAATTACCAGACATTATACTGTCACACATACCCCTCAACAGAATAGAGTGGTAGAGAGATTGAATAGGACACTCCTTGAAAAGGCCAGGTGCATGCTATCCAATGCAGGTTTGAATAAGAACTTTTGGGCAGAGGCTGTTAACACAGCTTCCTTTCTGGTTAACAGGTCTCCCTCTAGTGCTATAGATGGTAAGATACCATTTGAATTGTGGATGAACAGGTCTGCAAATTACTCTAAGCTCAAGATTTTTGGATGTCCAGCTTACTACCATGTGAAAAATGGGAAGCTGGAGCCTCAAGCCAAGAAAGGCATATTTGTTGTATATGGTACTGGAGTAAAAGGATATAGAATTTATGACATTGCATCAGGTAAAGTGATATATAGTCATGATGTCACTTTTGATGAAAATGTTTTGTTGTAGACTACAGAAGAATTGGAAATTGTATCACCAGAAGTTGAGAATACTACTCCTGAATAGGTGGAGTTATATACACAGCAGCCTGGTAATACTGATCAAGTTGAGCCAAAAGATAACTCATCAAGTGTTCAAGAAAATGCAGTTGAGGAGGAAGAGGTGGAGCAACCACCACCAAGAACCATTGGCAGAGAACGTCCTAGAAGGGACATTAGACCCCCTATTAGGTATGGCTATGACACTTTGGTTGCTTTTGCCTTATAGGTAGCAAAAGAGGTGGAGGATTCTGTTGATCCACCTACTTATGAAGCTGCATTAAAATGTTCTGATGCTGGTCTTTGGATGACTACAATGGAGGAGGAACTGCAATCCCTCCATAAAAACAAAACTTAGGAGCTTGTGAAACATCCAAAGAACAAGAACATTGTAAGTTGCAAATGGGTCTATAAGAAGAAAGTTGGGACTCAAGGCAACACTAGGGTGCAGCACAAGGCAAGGTTGGTTGCCAAAGGCTATTCACAGTGAGAAGGAATTGATTACAATGAGGTATTTACTCCTATTGTGCGTCATACATCCATTAGAGTGCTTTTGTCTATTGTTACAACACAGAATCTCGAGTTAGAACAATTGGATGTGAAGACGGCCTTCCTGCATGGTGATTTAGATGAAGATATCTAGATGGAGCAACCAACAGGTTTCGTGGTAAGGAATAAAGATGATTGGGTGTGCAAATTGAATAAGTCTCTTTATGGACTTATGCAGTCACCACAACAATGGTACAAGAGATTTGATGCATTCATTACCAAAATTGGTTTTAGGCACAGCTATTATGATTCATGTGTGTATGTTAGAACTCTTGATGATAACCCACATATTTATCTACTTTTGTATGTTGATGATATTCTCATAGCTGCAAAGAATATTAATGTTATTCAAGAGCTGAAGGGTAGATTAAAATCTGAATTTGAAATGAAAGATCTTGGACCAGCTAGAAGAATTCTTGGGATGGAAATTAGGCATGACAAAAATTCTGGTAAGCTATTTTTAAATCAACAGAAGTATGTTGAAAAGATCCTTAACAAATTTGGCATGGCATCTTGTAAAGCCATTGGCACGCCATATGACAGAAATTTGAAGTTATCCTCTGCTATGTGTCCTGAATCTGAAGCAGATAAATCAGATATGCAAAAGGTTCCTTACTCTCAGGCAGTTGGTAGTTTAATGTATGCAACGGTTTGTACTAGGCCTGATTTAGCATATCCTTTAAGCGTTGTTAGCAGGTTCATGTCCAACCTGGGCAGGGAACATTGGAAGGCTGTGAAAAGGATATTCAGGTACTTGAAAGGAACTTCTGACATTGGTTTATTATATACTACAGATCAGAATTGAACCATGGTAGGTTATACAGATTCTGACTTTACAGGGGATGTTGATAAAAGAAGGTCTTTGTCAGGCTATGTTTTCACATTCGCAGGTTCTATAGTGAGTTGGAAATCAACTCTTCAACCTACTGTAGGGCTGTCTACTACTGAGGCTAAATATGCGGCTTTAACAGAAGCTACTAAGGAAGGAATCTGGATGAAAGGATTGGTAGGAGATTTGTGTTGGCACACAGATAAAGTAGACATCTACTATGACAGTTTCAGTGCTATTTGTCTCTCCAAAGACAATGTCTTTCAACTGGCCTATTGGTGGCTAGCCGGCTGCTTCCTTGGCTATTTTGTTCAAGCATGGGGGTCAACAGAATGCCCCTCCCTAGGCGAGGTTGTATGACCTTGGTAGAAGGAAACCGACGTTCTAGGGTTGAACGACCCCCCATGCGTGAGTGGTAAGCCATGCGAGGCTTCGCACTTCGTGAGTCATTTATCGCTGGTCATGAAATGGAGTCAGACTTACACTCTCGGTCACTTAACCGAGGGATGCCATGTGTTAGCTGGCTGGTTGTACAGCAGCCACCTTGTGGGTGCCGGCAATTGGGTAACGAGGTGGAAAGCATTTGCGCATCGTGTCCAAAGGCTGTGTCGGCGTTGCGTTGTACTTCCCCCACGTCTTAGCTCTTAGTTGGCCAGTTACGCGGCAACCACCTCGTGGGAGCTGGTGACTGGGATGTGACGTGAAAGCTTCACGTGTTTCTTTTTCAAAAGATGTCGTTGGAGTGAATAGTCACATCATACTTTTTGCAATGTTATGTTCTGGCCGGCTGGTTACGCGGTTGCTGCCTCGCGTGAGCCAGCCACTGGCTAGTGATGTGAATGCTTTCACGTGCTTGCTGTAGCTTTTTTGATTTTCGTTCACCTTTTTTGATTTCTGTGCAACTTTATCGGTTCTCGTGCCATGACTATACCTTTTCAAAGTTGTCAGGAATCATTTTAGCTTTCTCAATTTTTGTGCAACCGATTCAAAAACCAGTTGCCACCTTGGGTTAGCAGGAAGCCGGTTGGTGATGTGAATGTTTCACATGCTTGCTGCAGCTTTCTTGATTTTTGTTCACCTTTTTTGGTTTCCATGCAACTTTATCGATTCTCGTGCCATGACCGTACCTTTTGAAAGTTGTCAGGAATCATTTTAGCTTTTCTCAATTTTTGTGCAACCAGTTTTTGAACTAGTTGCCGCCTTGGGTTAGCCGGAAGTCGGGTGCCAAATTTTCTATAAATAGAGGGTGAGGGCGTTTGAGATTTCTTCATCTCCTCCTCTCGATTTCATTCTCCACTTGAGCTCTTTCCCTCGATTTTCTTTCATCTTTCATCTTTCTTTCACCACCAATATGCCTCGGACAAAAATCGTCATGGGCCACATCCGATGACCAGTTCCTGAGGCTGTGCACCGATGGCTCGATCTTTTACCGTCGATGTTGAAGAACCTGCTGGCAAGGGAGCTCGTGTGTCCTGATCACGCTGAATCTGCCCGTCTGTCCATCTTCTTTGAACTTATCGACCACGGCTGTGATGCCTCTTCGGTCGAGGCCATGTCCCGGTGGTGGCTGTCGAAACGGCGGCGACACTCCAGTGCCTCCAGCTCTCAAGTACCGGTGGGCAGAGGGGAAGGTGAGGCATCGATAGATGCCCCCCTCTAGAGTCCTCAGAGCTAGACGCACCGCACCACAAGATGACGGTGGACCGGTCATGGCGTCTTGTTGGGACTTCGTCAGTGCCATTGGATGTCCCCGACGACGTAGTGTCAAACGCAAGATCAGCCCGGCTGGCGCTGCCCTGGTACCGTACCCCGACCAGCTTCGAGGAGGTGGCGGCCGATGGTGTGGCTCCCCCCGAAACCAACCAGGAGCTGGCATCCCCCATCGACAACTGCCTGGCTATAAAGATGGTTTTATACGATAGGCCGGCTAGCTTCGACCGGCTACCAGAGGTGGAGCAGCTGTTTGCTAGGCAGGGCCTGCTTCCTTTCATCTGGGACTTCCGCCGGGGGGCGATCGTCCCCGGTCTGGTGGCCGAGATGTACTCCAACCTGTCGGAGGTGGAGTCACAACTGGTCCTGGGCCTTTGGTCCGGGCCGATGGAGTTCTCTGACGGACTCCTGTTCGAGGTGCTGGGCCTCCACTTCACGAGACTGGACATCTTCTGTCCTCTTTCGAACCTTCCTTGGAGCATCGGCGACATCAACGCAGCAGTTGCCGTTGAAGCCGATTTTGATCAATGGGTCGTCAAGGCCCAGGACTTGAACCCTATTGCCCACCTTGTCTCTTTCGTCCTCAACAACACGATCCACCCAAAGGGAGGACATTGGGATGAAATTAGTGTGGCAACTTACCTTGCGACTTTTGCGTTGGTATCGGGTTGTCAGGTGAACTCGGCGGCAGTGGTTCGGTGCCAGATGCGCGGCGTGATCATCCCGGGCAGACGGCCTCCTAGCCAGTTGCTATTTGGGGAGGCGATGGTGGAGCTGGCCAACTTCCTCCGCATTACCGGGGACCGGCTGAAGGCCCTGCTCCAAACTCGACCCATTACGTCGGTCGACCTGGGTCGATACGAGAGGCTCGCGTCGAAGCGGACCAACTCGTCGTCCAGTGGGCAGTCAACCAGGCGCCGACCCACTACTTCTGCTTCTACCGGTAGGTCTTCTTCGGACCCGAACTTCGTTTAGGGCATGTGCGCATCGGTGGACCGTCTCCATGCTCGGGACAAAGTCCTCATCCGGTTGTTGAGCCGTGAGGACCGGTTGATCCACTTGGTGGAGTAGATGGAGTGCCGAGAGGCAGCTCGAGAGTAGTGGAGGCAGGAGCGGCGGAGGTTCGAGCCCCGGAGGTTCGAATTGCAGAGGTCTTCTAATGAGGAATAGCCTCGTGTACCTGTTTGTACTTAGAATCATAAATAATATTAGTTCAACTTTAATGACAATTTGTGTATGACTACCCCCTTACGAATTTGTGTGGATTAAGGAGTGGGATGTGGGGAGACGATACAAAGAAGTCGTTCATACCCTGGTGGCAATCTAGGAGCCGGCTGCCAGGTTTTCTTATTGGATTGCCGACGGCAGGCCGGCTAGCTACCCAATCCATACGTCTAAGTATGGTTTTCAGGGAGCCAGTTGTCGGGCCTTTTTGCTGGATTACCGGCGGTGGGCCGGTTAGTCACCCGATCCATACATCTAAGTATGTGTTTCAGGGAGCCGGTTGCCGGGTCTTTTTGCCAGATTACCGACGGCGTGCCGGCTAGTCGCTCGATCCATACGTCTAAGTATGGGTTTCGGGGAGCCAGTTGCTGGGTGTTTTTGCCGGATTGGGCGGGCTTGCTACCTAATCCATACATCTAAGTATGGTTTTCGGGTAGCCGGTTGCCGAGTCTTTTTGCCGGATTACCAGCGGTGGGCCGGTTAATCACCTGATCTATACATCTAAGTATGTGTTTCAGGGAGCCGGTTGTCAGGTCATTTTTCAAGATTGCCGATGGCGGGCCGACTAGTCGCTCGATCCATATGTCTAAGTATGGGTTTCGGGGAGCCAGTTGCTGGGTCTTTTTGCGGGATTGCCAGCGGCGAGCCGGCTGGTTGCTCGATCCATACGTCTAAGTATGGGTTTTGGGGAGCCGGTTGCCGGGTCTTTTTGCCGGATTGCCGGCGGTGGGCCGACTGGTTGCCCGATCCATACGTCTAAGTATGGGTTTCGGTGAGCCGGTTGCTGGGTCTTTTTGCCGAATTTCCGGCGGCGGGCCGACTGGTTGCCCGATCCATACGTCTAAGTATGGGTTTTGGGGAGCTAGTTGCTGGGTCTTTTTGCCGGATGGCCGGCGGTGGGTCGGCTAGTTCGTCCGACAGCCCTTCCTTCCCTCGCACGATGTTTCGCTTGGCGTCGATCCTTGTCGTGGCGTGCAACCGTCCGAGTTCAACAAGGAGTGGGGGCCTTATTCATTCCTGCGAGGAGAGGTTAGTGTTGAGGAGTCAACCATCCCCGGGTATTGCTGGCGGCGGCCGGCTGATTTACCCAGCAACGCCCCCCCCCATTTCTTTTTCGTGTGACATCTCGTCTCGTGCGAGTTGAGGTCCGGGCATCCTGCTGTCTGAGCAGGGCAGCGCGCTTGGCAAGCTCTCCTTCTTCCTGCTTGGAATAGTCAGTGTTCTGGTGTAGGCTGCGCTGAGTAGTCAACCATCCTTGGGTTTTGGTGGTGGCGGCCGGTTGATTTTCCCGACAGCCCTATTCTTTTTCTACGCGACATCTCGTCTCATGCCGGTTTTGGTCCGGGTGGCCGTACTTCCCAAGCGACGGCTAGCTGAATTGTCTGACTGACTTGTTCACCTGTACACTCGTTCATATATTAGTTTCCAAAGGTGAGGAGGGAGTGTCGTTCCCTCCTCTCATCTATGAACATCTGTGGTGAGTTGTGTGAGGAAGTTTGGGACACTTTCTGGTGACTCTCTTTCCTGTGTTTTGTTTTGTTGATTTCGCAAAGGGGCTTCCAGGTGGTTGCCCGAGGTGGGGTCTACGCAAGGTAGCCGTTCCGACCCAATCGTGCTATCTAGACCTGCAGGGAAATGAAATGTGTCTCACCTCATGTCAAAAGACAACTGCTGGACATTCACGCACGTGAGTTTGGAAATGTGGTTCCCTTGTCCAGTGGAAGTGACCCTCAAGCAACAAAGATGGGTTGAGAGGAGGGATTCGAGAGCTGTCCTTCTGCCCATAGTTATGTTGATTCTTCCTCACAAGTTCGCTCTGGGGTTGTAGAGATGACGGATAGAACTATGTGGGTTCCGAAAACGTGGGCATCGAAACCCGAGGGTGGAAGCGACTTTTAGCGGGATGCCAAGCCCAATGTTGACAACTTAGCTGGGATGTCAAGCCCTAGGACAAGAGAAAAAGGGAGAAGTGGGTGTCGGCAAATGGGTTCCGGCACCCGGTTGTATTGGCGAACTTCGATGGGTTGCTGTAAGCGCTAAAATTGTGCTTATTTTTATACTATTATTTATGCCTTTTAGAAATTAAATGATAACAAATGCATGATTATAACCAAGATTTTATTATTTTAGCATTTGATTGATTATGCATAAAAATATAATTAAATAATCCAAAATGCACAATTTTACCATATTATATGATTTAATGCTTATGGAAATGAAT
>JAMKPZ010000628.1:0-84626 GCA_024699675.1 Amphibolis antarctica | reverse complement strand
ACTTCATCGAAATAAAAGATGCAAAACAAAAAGAAAAAGAGAGACAACTAGCATCTGAGATTTCTGATATTCCATGTATCCAACAAACATTGGTTCCGAATCTGCCTCTGTAGCTGGTTCATCTTCTCACAGAATCTCGACATTTTCCTGTGTAAGACCTCTTTGGTGATCCTATCTGCAACAAAATTTGATTCCCTGTAGCAGCAAACAGTTTTTCTAACCTGTTTGATGATGATCATGAATCTCTACCAAGCATCTGCTATATCTGCCGGTGGACATCTATTATCAGCAATGGAGTTATATGGCTCTATGGCATCAATTTTGAAAATCAAGTCACATAAAGGGATATTTCATTGGATTCCATCATGCAGTGACCTGAATTCCGCTCTAAGGCAATCTGTATTGGTGTAGCTCTGTTGAAAAGCCAAAATGAGTTCACCTTTGTAGTTACGCACTAACCTATATGGCTAAAACTACATAATTATTATTAAATATGTATAAATATATGGTACATGCTTAAAAAATAAAGGGTTAATACTTTTAGTAGCACTTATAGAAAATTGATTCTATAGGTGCTTTAGCTGAAAATATATCAAAATTGATTCTCATCATCTCCTCTCCTTCCCTCTTAAACCTCTCTATCTCCCTCTTTAATTCTAAATTAGAATACTAAAATTACCAAACTGCTCTATTTTATTGGAGAAAGTAAAAATTCAAAAGAATGAGTTAAGTTTAGAAATCAATTTTCTATAGGTGTGTTACTAGAGGATTGAGACCCAAAAATAAAAAGGTATGTTCATGCATGTCTTTGGGAAAGAAAATTTCCCTGCATTACTCCCTTTCCCTTTTACTACGTTGGTGCTAATAAGGCATGTATTTTCTCTTCCTTCTCACAGATGACAGAGTTCAACACTACAGTCAAAAGGAAAGTAACTCATATAAATCCAGCTTTACACTTTCTTTGACCACAAAATTTCCATCTGCATACATGCTTCATTCAATCATATCATATCTGATTTCCTGAAGTCATTTCTAATTTTTTGCTAGAAAAATTAAACGTTTGTTAAATTACTAATGTGCTATCTGGTTATGATCAAAATATTTCCAGAGTTTAAAAGTTTTTATTGCAATTTCTCTTCTGATCCTTGCATTGTTTGCTTCCTTATAGTTCTGGTAAAAGCTTTGTAGCTGAAATTCTGATGCTAAGGCGGGTAATATCAACAAGGAAAATGGCAATACTTGTTCTGCCCTATGTCTCAATTTGTGCAGAAAAGGTGTGACTGAATGCTGGAATTCCATGACATTTTGGTGGCTCTGTTTTTTTACCAATAACAATTTTCATATAGGCTGACCATCTTGAAGCACTTTTAGAGCCTCTAGGTAAGCATGTCCGCAGTTTCTATGGAAATCAAGGTGGCAGATCTCTTCCAAAAGATACATCAGTAGCGGTTTGTACCATAGAAAAGGCAAACTCTTTGGTGAATAATTTGCTGGAAGAGGGTCGCCTTGCTGAAGTAGGAATCATTGTAATAGATGAGCTTCATATGGTAAGGCTAAGTAAGGCTAACTTTTTTTTTTTTTTTTTTTTACCATTTAGCCATACTTATCATTTCCATCGACATTCTCTTTTGGTTGCTTTTATGGCACTATTGTTTCCTAGTACACTTAAGCTGTTTTCAGCACCTTTGCATGAAGATCCAACCCTTATTTTTCTTTATTAGTAAACTAGTGTAGGTGTGGTCTCAGAAAAACACAGTTATACTGAATCAACAAAACATTGTCTAACTTTATATCCTATTGGATCCATATCAATATAATATTTTTCTTAGTATAGCTTGTCAACGTGTGATGAATGAATTAACTTATACTAATTAGCAATGGTTGGGCAGGCCATTGGATGGTTATGCAGTCATATCTGAAACTATTAGAAGACATTTCTTAAGTTAGCGAAACTATTGGAATCTTTGCTAGTGGTGTCATGCTGGAGGGGTTTGTAGGGTGGAGGGTAAGATAATTGCTATATATGGTACGGTGGTTTAGTTTAGGGATGGCTGTTGGTGGGGGCAAGAGTTTTAGACTTAGAGGTGAGGATTATTAAATGAAGTTTGTGGCACTAATGGGTGGGATGGTTTCTTTTAGAAACTTGTTGGAAGTGAGGCTTTTGTTTTTTTATTAAATTTCTCAATCTATTTATGAGGTGAGAGTTCTTAAAGAGTGATAATTTTGACATTGTCAACTATTGAGATGAGAAAATAAATGATCTAATATATTAAGTAATGAAACTATAAGCATATATAGGAGAATACATAAACAGATATATATTTAACAATAAATGGATATTTATTAATATTCTTAACTCTATTAACACTCCCTCTCAAGTTGGAATATATATATAAATCATGCCCAGTTTGTTATATAAACTTTAAGTCTCAACACCAAGACCTTTGGTAAAAATATCGACAAGTTGATTCTTAGATCTTGTATATAGAGTACATATAATTCTCCTGATCACATTATCTTTGATGAAATGATAATCCACTTTAATATGCTTGGTTCTCTCACGAAATGTGGGGTTGTTTGCAATATATATTGTAGCTTGGTTGTAAAAGCTACCTTTTGAATCAGTGACTTCAGTTACATTATCTCACATGTTGTTTGCGCTATTGCTTGATATTCTTCTTCTATACTCGATCTTGAGACCACTATTTTTTGCTGTACCATGTGACAAGATTTCCTCTAAGATACATATAATAACCTTTGGTGGACTTTCTATCATTTTTATCTGCAACATATCTTGAATCTAGGAATCCTTCAATCTTAATGTGTCCATGCTTTTCATATAGAAGCCCTTTTCTTGGAGTTTGTTTAATAAAGACTAAGACATGAAGAGCTCCTTGCCAATGTATCTCTTTTGGTTCATATATAAATTAACTCAGTAAATTCATTGCATAAGTGATGTCTGGTCTTCTCTTGGAATATGCAAACTTAATGCCTAGAAAGTATCTTGGCTTCCTTCTATCCTTTGTGGTAAAATATTTATTTAGAAATTGCTTGGTTTCTTTAATAGTCCTTTTATCATCATTTGTTAATAATATATCATCCATATAAACAACAAGGATGGCACACCTACTTGGTGTCTTTTTTATAATGACAGAATGACTAACTTTGTAGCTCTAGAAACCATCACTCCACATAACTTTGTTGAACTTCTCAAAGTAGGTTTTACGATTTTGTTTGAGATCATAAATAACCTTCTTAAGCATGCATACATGAGTCTCTTATTGAGCAAAATAAGCTGGAGGTTGCTCTATAAGAATTTGCTCATCAAAACCTTTGTATAGAAAAACATTTTTGACATCAAACTGGAAAACTTGCCAAGATTGATTTATAGCAATGGACAGAAGCACTTGTATAGAGTTAAACTTAGCAACTAGTGAAAAGTCTCAAAATAATTAACATCATATGTCTATGAGAAACCTTAAACAACTAATCGAGCTTTGTAGTGATCTAATATGTTATTAGGCTTGCATTTGATGGCATATACCCATTTGTAGGAGATAACATTTGCCTGAATAGGTAGTGAATAATATCCTAAGTACTATGAGAGTGCAAGGCAACCATCTCATCATCTAGATCAGCCTTGGGTAAAGACTCTATAAATATGGATAAGGCAAAGGTACGTAAGGTGTGGTCAAGGTTAGCATAGGAAATAATATTGGATAAGGGATGTTGGGTATAAGTACAAGTTGTCTTTTGTAATGCAATGGGAAGATCATTATAGGTAGTATTAAGTGAAATAGGAATCTTGTCAGTAGAAGCAAAGGTTGAAGGGGCCTGAGTAGGTAGAGGTGGTTGTGGTTGGCGACCATATACTTGTAGTGGAGGTTGATTGCTAGTATCGTGCATAGGTGAGTCTCTATATTGTGTGGCAGATGTAACGTGATCATTAAAAACCTTAATATGACCAGGTATAGGAATTAACAAGTTAGTATTTTTTCCATTTACAAGAATAAACTCTAACTTATGGATAGTGCCAAAAATAGGACTAGGATTCAAAGGTGATATTAACGGAAGTGTAATATTTACGACTTAGAGGAAGAAATAGATGATACCCTTTTTGTGTGCACGGATATCCCACAAAGGCACACTTGATGGCTCGAGGAGGCAATTTATCAAGATTAAGAGAGATGTTTTGAACAAAAGCTACTAATCAAAAGCTTTGGGAGGTTAACAAAACAAATCTCTATCTAAATAAAGATGATGAAGAGGAATGTTGTTCTAAGGGTTGGACGACATCCTATTAATTATGTGGTAATAAAAGCATTAGACCAAAGATATTTTGGGACTTTCATTTGCAACATAAGAGTATGAGTTACATTAAGAAAATGGTGATGTTTTCTTTTTGTGACTTCATTTTACTAAGATGTATGAGGACATGTACTTTGATGTATAATACTAGAAGCAAAGTAAATAGATTGAAAATCTGCTTGTATAAACTCAAGAGCAATGTTATTGTACAAAATTTTTGGGTAAAAAGAGAATTGATTTTGAATTTCAGCAAGAAAAGTTTTAAATACATCAAGAACTAACAAACATGAGAATAGTTATTAACAAACACAAAATAATATTTGTGTCTACCAACAGAAAAAGCTCTACTAGGACCCTAAATACTACAATGAACTAGATTAAATATACTCATAAAAGATGTAAGATGCAATTGCTTAAAGGTAGCGCAGGTATGCTTCCCAAGCTGAGATGATCCACAATCAAATAGAGAAAGTGGATGACTTTGTAGTTGATATGCGATTGTGACTTCTTACAAGAAGAGTGACCTAAGTGATTGTGCCACAAAGTGGATGACTTCGTAGTTGATATGCAAACAAGCATTCCATGAGAAATATAGTTACGAACCAACAGGTACACTTCATTACTCCTTTTACGCCCTAAACTAATTTGCCACTCCGTCTACAAGTCCTGAATGGTGCAATAAGAGGGAAAAATAGTTACATAACATATTAACTGAACAGTTATGATACTAATGGACAAAAGGTTAACAAAAAATTTAGGTATATAGAGAACATTGTTTAATCATATTTAAGAGGAGACTTGAACTTCTCCTTGACTAGATACAAGGCATGAGCGACCATTTGCAATGGTAACACTAGTTTTATCAGGAAGAGACAATAGGCGATCAAATAAAGTAGATGTACTTGATATGCAGGAAGAGGTTCTAGAGTCTATAACCCAAAAGTCATCACTGGAAGCAACCAAGAAATATTAGTATCTGTACTTAGATGGTAGGAGAAGATGTGAGCACTCAAAATAGTGGAATTTGAACCTTGTGACTGCTGAAAATGATCGTAGTTTGTCTATGAGATAATAATAGTGGGGCCAAAAGAGGTAGCCTCTGCAAGCTTGGGTGTTTTAGTGCTAACATTAGCCATAGGAGGCTTTCCAAACTTATCCCATCACTTCTTGGAGCAATGCCCAAATCTGCCACAATGTTGATACTTGGTACGCTGTCCATCACCTTTTCCACCTTTGCTGCGACTATGACCATGTGAGGAGGAAGTAGTTAAAGTAGATTGATCAACAATAAGTGGTGTTGATTGAGTGGAGATACGTATAACTTATGCAAACATCTCATCCAAGTTTGACATTTTTTCTACTCCTAAAACTTGCCTATGAATCTGAATGCAACCTTTGGGTTCACATTGACAAGATAGATGACAATTGTTAATTCTTCCATGTAATGTTGAAAAGTAGCAATGTTGTCGGAGGTTGATAAATGTTGTGTTCAACAATTAATCCATGTATTGTGTTGTAATGCTCCTGACAAGTTTTGTCTCCTTGTTTCAATTGGAAAAGTTGTTTATAAACTTAAAATGTCTTGAATATATTCTTTTCATAGCCATAAATTCTATGGAGATTGTCCCAAATCTTCTTAGCAGGGCACATCATGGTAACTCCTCGAGCAACAATTGGTTCTATATTATACAGCATCCAAGACATAATGGGTGCATCATCAATATACCAATCTCTGTAAGTTGTGTCCTTGACATCTGAGGGAGGTAATGTGAGAGGAGGCTCTTGCTTATGTGCAATGACTATAGTCTCGAAGCTTTGTGCTCACAAAGTTGTGGTTGTTTTGTGAACTCTTGATTAAAGGTGATCCATCCCTAAATGAAGGGTAACGATCAATATTCGCTTATAACGCATTAACGGTCATCTAACAAAGCTGCGGTCCTAACAAAACCTATGCAAACAATCTAAGTGTAGGTCCATTAGCATGTCGAATGGTATGTTGGTGCATATTGACAGTGTCTGGTCCTTAGCCATTAACCTTGACCTATTGTTGAGTTCCTTCGAATAGGTTGAGCCAACAAAGCCGTGGTCCATCCAAAACCCATGCAAACAATCTAAGTGTAGGTCCATCGGCATCTCGAATGGTATGTCGATGCATCTCTATAGCACTCGGACCTTAGCCATTAACCTTGACCTATCGATGAGTCTTTCAAGTAGGTTGAGCCAACAAAGCTGTAGTCTAGCCAAAACTTGCACAAACAATCTAAGTGCAGCTCCATCGACATTCTGAACTGTATGCCGGCACATCTCGATAGCATTCAAACCTTAACCCTTAACCTGTCGATGAGTCCTTCGAACCGGTCAATCAACGAAGTTGTTGTCCTAGCCAAAACTCGTGCTAACAATTTGAGTATAGGTTTATTGGTATGTTGAACGATATGCTGATACACCTTAATAGCGTTTGGAACTTAGCCATTGACCTTGACATATCAATGAGTCCTTTGAATAGGTTGAGCTAACAAAGCCTTGGTCCAACCAAAACCCGTAGAAACAATCTAATTGTAGGTTTATCGACATGCCAAACAATATGTTGGCTTATCTTGACAATGTTCGAACCTTAACCCTTAATCTGTTGCTAAGTCCTTCGAATAGGTCATTTAGCAAAGTTGCGATCCTAGCTAAAACCTGCATAAACAATCCAAGTATAGGTCCATCGACATGCTAAATGGCATACCGATGTATCTCGATAGCATTTAGACCTTAACCCTTAACTTGTCGATGAGTCCTTCAAACAAGTCAATTTATGAAGCCATGGTCCTAACTAAAACCCACACAAACAATCCAATTATAGGTCCATCAGTACGTCGAATGACATGTCGCGATATCTCGACAGTGTTCGAACTTTAACTCTTAGACCTGTCGATGAGTCCTTCGAATAGGTCAACCAATGAAGCCATGGTCCCAGTTGAAACCTGCACAACTGTGTAAATGTCCATCAGCATGCTAAACAGCATATCGATGCATCTCAACAGTGTTTAGACCTTAACCCTTGGACCTGTCGATGAGTCCTTTGAATAGGTCAACTAGTAAAGTTGCGATCCTAGCAAAAAACCACGTAACTGTTTAAATACATGTTGATTAGCATGCTGAATAGCATACCAGTGCATTTCGATAGGGTTCAAATGTTAGGGTTGACTTGTCGATGGGTCCTTCAAATAGGTCAAACTAGTGAAGTTGTGGTCCTAGCCAAAACCCACGTACCTATTTAAATACAAGTCCATTTGCATGTTGAATTTTATACCGATGCATCTTGACAACATTCAGATCTTAACCATTGACCTTACAATAAGTTATTTGAATAGGTTAAACTAGTAAAGCTGTGGTTCTAGTCAAAACTTGTGCAACTATCCAAGAGTAGGTCTATTGGCATGCTGATGTTGAAGGACGACATGTCAATGTATTTAGACCTCCACATTTGGTCCGTTAATGAGATCTTTCAATAGATCACTCCCTTCGGTCAGACGGATCCCTTAGACTAGTTCAACCATGCTTGCTTAAACAAGCCTTGCATAAGCTGAGATATAATGGTTAAGAAAGTCGTGGTGTAACCGAGAGGCCAACCTAGGTTGGCTGGGTGAGGTGCCTAATGCCTTTTCACTCGTACCCAAAGCTCTGACCTAGGGTATCTATTGTAGACTATCCTTATCTTGGTTTTGTTGAAGGTGTATCCTCCTTTGATTCGGTTTTTCTTTTTTAATTTAAAAATAAGGTAATGACTCCATTTTTTATCTTTTCCTCCCATATTTGCCATTCACTCTGTAGCTAACATAATGTTACAATCCCTTTATCTGTTAATCTATTTGCTCTGGACACCTATATACACTAAGTGTAAGTGTAGTAGTGTACATGGATTTGGAAGTAAACATTCACGATGGTGGTGGAAGGAAGAAGGAAGAAAGGAAAGCCTCATAAACATTCAAACACATAGAACATACAAATTTATGTGGCTCAATAATTTGCTTACTTGATGGTGGTGCTAGAGGTTCTATTGTTGCATTCACTTGGCCTTACAGCATGTCTGTGATGGTGATGAATAGTCTTGTATATAGGATAAGTCTAGGGTTCAAACCCTAATACAACAATTACATAAGTGTCCCCACTCTAAAAATGCTTTGGATAAAATTGGAACTTTTGGTCTCTAGCATCGGTCCATTTGAAACTTGGCAAGTAAAATTAGAGCTTTTGGCCTCCAACCTCGATCTATTTGAGGCTACTTCTGCAGTGGCTAAGTAGAAATGGAACTTCCGATCTCCACATCGGACAATCCAAAGATCTTTCTCCAATGGCTGAGTAGAAATGGAACTTCTGGGCTCCACGTTGGACAATCTGAAGATCCTTCTCTAGTGGCTGAGTAGAAACAAAATTTTCGTTCTCCAAGTTGGACAATCTGTAGCTCTTTCTCAGGATTTCCAGTATCCACATTGGAAGATTAGAATTGGGAGGTAGTCTTCACACTAGCTCCCAACAATCTCCCACTTGAAGACAATTGGCCTTCATACCGAATAAAATCCAACTTACAACAATACCTCTCACTGTGAAGATGTAACCTAATGTATTCTTACTATTATCAAAATCTCCTCCCAAGTTTGAACCACAGTATCTCTGCACTTGTACTCTATTAAAACACAATTCAACATTTGAGGAACATTTTAGGTAGCGAAAAATCCACTTCAAAGCATTCCAGTGTTCCTTCCCTAGATTTGATATAAATCTACTGACCACTCCAATTGCATGAGCAATGTTTGACTCGGTACACACTATAACATACATTAGACTTCTAACAGCTAATGCATATGGTGTCTTGGACATTTTCTCTTTGTCCTTCTTAGTTATTGGTGACCGTTCCTTGGTCAACTTGAAGTAAGTACTGAGAGGAATGCTTGTTTCTTTGGTATTTGACAGATTGAATCTACCAAGTATGTTTTGACAGATTGAAGTAAGTACTGTTCCTTTAGTTCTGTCTCTAGTGATTCTTATTCCCAAAATTTGTCTAGCCTCTCCTGAGTCCTTTATGTCAAGGCTTTTGACAGCTGATTCTTCAAATCTTTAATGTGCTTCAAGCTTGAACTAACAACTAACATGACATTTACATATACCAATAGGGTATGACATAATATTCACTGCCTAGGGGCTTGTTTCAGACTATGTAGATTTTTAAGTAGCCTTTAAACCAGTTTCTCCTTACCAGCAAATTCAAAACCTTTAAGTTGTATATAAATCTTTTCTTTTATTTCTTCATGGAGAAAAACTGTTTTTACATCCATCTACTCAAGATGTAAATTCTTAGTAGCCACTCTATTGGGTACTACTTTGACTGTGGTTATTTTCACCACTAGTGCAAAGACTTTAGAATAATCAACATTCTTCGTCCACTGAAATCCCTTCACAACTAGTTTGGCCTTGTATTTGAGCTTGCCATCTGGTTCCTCCTTCTGTCTAAACACCCAGTTGTTTTGAAAGGTTTTCTTTGTTGTTGGTAATTTGGTCATCCTCCATGTCTCATTTCTTTTCAAGGCATTATTTCTTCTTTCATGGTTGATTCCCATTGATTTGCATCCTTTTGCTGAAAACTTTTTAGTTCATCACCATCTATAAGTAGCAGATAATTAAATGATGATACGAACCTTTGAGGGGACCTTGTAGCTCTAGTAGACCTCAGCTATGGGACATTTTCAAGTCCCACTTCATGTTCCTCTTGATGTTCCTTTGGATTTAACTTGTCTCTTATTTCTGCATTGACATTTACATAAGAGACACTTCCAAACACGCTCAAATGAGCATAGCTAGCCTTCTTCCCAATCTACAACCCCTCAGGAATCTTGAATTTCAGTGGAATTGTAGGCCCTTTATTGATTAGATAAGCTGCAGTATTGACTGCCTTAGCCCAAAAATTCTTTGGAAAACCTGTGTGTAGTCTTATCCATCTAGCCCTCTCATTAAGGGTTCTGTTTATCCTCTCAGCAACTCTATTTTATTGTGGATTCCTACAACTATTCTAATTCTCCTTATACCATCTTCTTCATAGAAGTTTTTAAACTCTTGGTTGTCATATTCACCACCATTGTCTTACCCTAGACTCTTGATTTTTAGGCCAAACTGATTTTCCACTTCATTTTCTACTTCTTGAAGTTTGAAAACACTTCAAACTTGTTCTTCAAAATATTGACTCACACTTCCTTATACAATCGTCAATAAATGTGACGTAATACATGAAACCTAAGTGATTTCACAAGGTCTAGTCCCCATATGTATATGAGTGCATCAGCTCAAGTTATTTGGACTTTGGCTCTTTGATTGTTTTTAAGAAGCTGACCTTCTGCTTCCCATAAATACAATCCTCACAGATCCTCAAGTTCACTGATTTTAGATTTGGCAACCTTCCATCAACAGCCATCATCTTTAGCCCTTTCTCCCTGATATGCTCCATTCTCCTGTATCACAATACTGAATCTCTAGTCCTTACAACAATAGTTATGTCATAGTGGTTTGAAGTCATGTATAGGATACCTGTCTTTCTACCCTTTGTACTACCAAGGCTCTTTTAGTTACCTTCCACTGCTAGCTCTTAAATTTGGTGTGGTAATCACTGTCATCTAATTGGCTCATAGGGATTAAATTCCTAGTCAGTCGAGGAACATACCTCATATCTTTTAGTTTCCACAAGTCATTGTTATTGGTCCTGATGTAGATCTCTCCTTTGCCAACAACTTTAAGGCTACTATCATCAACAAGATAAATTAATGTTTTCTCTGTTGCAATATAATTATGCAACAGTTCCTTGTAGTTTGTTGAGTGAAAGGAAGCTCCTGAATCCAATATAAAGGAATCTTCTGAATCTAATATCCAGGATTCTATTGAATTGTCAACACAGCATACTATGATATCCCTAACATCATCATTAGCATTGTTGGTTGACTCATCGTTGGATGACTTGCCCTTGTCATTCTTCCTGGGTGCCCTACACTTAGTACTGTAATTCCTCTTTGTCACAGTTCCAACATACAATGTTCTTTGATTATTGTTCTTACCCATGGATTGTGAACGTCCCTGGGATTTTCCTCTGCTTTTGTTGTGACTTCTATCCCTACTTTTAACATTAAGGGTAGTAGAGGTTGAGGCATTTCTGTTGGATTTCCTTTGGACTTCTTCATTTAGAATCAAATCTTGGATATTATTGTATTTTAATTTTTCATGACCTATAGAGCTACAAACTTCTGTCACATCTGTAGACTAACTTTCAAGCATTGATGACAACAGTATCATTACCTTCATTTCATCATCAAAAGTGAGTTCCATTGAACTCAATTGAGTTATCGAAGTATTAAACTCATTCAGATGGTCTATCACGGAGTTTCTTCACTCATTTTCAAATTCAAATTGAAAAGCCTTGCATTAGAAATATCTTATTTGTTGCAGATGGCTTCTTGTACATATCTAATGGTGCCTTTATCAAATCTGCCGTGGTCTTTTCCTTCACAATATTGAATGCAACGTTTTTGGCTAGGGTTAGTTTAATCACTCTTAGTACCTAGCGGTCTATCAGCTCCTACTCCTTTTGTTCCATGCCTTATGGCTTTGTTTCAAGCAACGACTCATGAAGTTTCTTCTAATACAGTAGATTCTCTATTTGTATCTTTTAGAAATTGAAGTGCTTTTCATTGAATCTGTCAATCTTCACTCCGTCGTCTTTTGCAATTTCTTTAAACTCCGTCTTAGCACAAACATGAACACTTTGATACCAGTTGTAGTGAACGTGCACATGCAGAAGCAAATACTCATGTTGGTGGTGAAAAGAAGAAGGAAGAAAAGAAAGCTTCACAAACACTTAAACACATAGAATACACAAATTTATGATTCAACAACTTGCCTATTCCACGATGGTGCTAGAGGTTCTACTGTTACATTCACTTGTTGACCTTTCAACGTGTCCATGATGGTGATGAACAGTCCTATATATAGGACAAGTCTAGGGTTAAAACCCTATTACAATAATTACATAAGTGTCCCCCTTCCAAAAATGCTTTGAATAAAATCGAAACTTTTGGTCTCTAGCATCGGTCCCTTCGAAACTTGGTTGAGTAAAATCGGAACTTTTGGCCTCTAGCCTTGGTCTATCCAAGGCTACTTCTCTAGCGGCTGAGTAGAAATGGAACTTTCAGTCTTCACATTGGACAATCTGAAAATCCTTCTCTAGCAGCTGAGTAGAAACGGAACTTCTGGTCTCTACATTGGACAATCCGAAGATCCTTCTCCAACGACTAAGTAGAAATGGAACTTATGTTCTTTACATCACACAATCCGAAGCTCCTTAGGATTTCCTGTATCCATGTTGGAACATCAAAACTAGGAGGCAGCCTTCACACTAGCTTCCAACAAGTGTATGCAGAAATTTTCTCAGATCTAGTTCAATCCTGCCCACTATTGTTTATTTGGATAGTTCAACATTATTTGGTACATCTTTAATATGCAAAATCCCTTTTTAAAAAAACACACCATTATTGCAGGGCATTTCTGATTTTTTTTAATATTGAAAATTTTTCTACAAAATCTTGTAATAAGATAGTTATATTTGTGGCATTAAAATCTTAACGTATCCTTAATGCTAAAAGTGATTTCAAGATATCCTTTTGAAGTAGTTTGTTCTTTGAGTCAATTTAATTTTCAATTGACCTCAGGGCATGTATAATATGGTTCTCCCTAACCAGGTTTCTTGCATAATATCTCTTGCTGCATGTTGCTTTGGCTTGGTTGTTATGCTTTAATATTTTATATCCAAGTAATAAGTTTTATATGGGATTACTTTGATTCATAGGTGGGTGACCAACACAGAGGATATCTTTTGGAACTTCTGTTGACAAAACTTCGTTATGCTTCTGGTGAAGGTAGCTCTTCATCCATTAGTGGAGATAGCTCAGGGTCAAGTAGTGGAAAATATTGTCTTTCTCAAACTTTACAAGTGGTTGGAATGAGCGCAACCATGCCCAATTTATCTGCTGTTGCTGATTGGCTTCAGGTAGGTAAAAGCCACTCATTTAATTTAATCTTTATAATCATTTGATGACATTAACACAGTAAAAACTATTGCAATTTATTATGCTTTTGCAGATATAATAATTATAGTGCTATTTGAACTTCTGGTAAAAGGTGTTGTTTCTTGGACGAGCTTTTGATTTCATTAAAAGTAGAGGTAGGCTCAAAAATACTTAGGAATTGTAAGAAAAGATTTTAAAATATGTAATTTAGCTAAAAATTTAACAATAGATAGAAATACCTAGAAGAAAAGAATTCATGTAGTTTACATTACATTATATAGATGTTCGGATTGTTATAGTTGTTGCTCTTTTTGCTTTGTACCTGAAAGATTTTTGGTAATAAAAAGCTTCATTCTACGTTGTTTAAAAAAAAAAACATATAAATTGGTCAATCATCAATTGCAGATCTCAAGTCCAGCTTTTTGTTATTATTCTATTTGACATCCCAGTAATGATGATAGAAATGCCATGACACTATTCTAACGTTTTCCTGTTGCCTGTGAACTAGCCTGGATCCGGGCCTAGGTTTGGTATGATTTAGAGGTGAATTTCTCTTAGACTAATCAATCTTCAGCTTCAGTGGCACTGGTTAGCCAAACAAGCTGATCTTGCTCAAGTTTCTTTGAAATGTGTCAATTTTTGCATTTTTTTTTTCTTTGCATTTTAGAAAAGTAACTCTGTGGTCTTTATTTTATATCTAGGACTTTTTGCCATCACTTTCATGATTTTTCTTTCATTGTATTTATCTACTGAATTTTCATGTGATTTTTTTTTCAGGCAGCACTTTACCAGACTGATTTTCGGCCTGTACCATTGGAAGAATACATCAAAGTTGAAAATAACATTTTCAATAAAAAACTTGATATTGTCAGGACAATCAGCAAAACTGCTGATCTTGGGGGGAAAGATCCTGATCATATTGTGGAGTTGTGTGATGAGGTACTGTATTTTTCTTCTTGTTTTCTTGAATTTTTGTCCATGCTTTGTTTTCATTGTCTTCTCTTGCATGTTGATCAGATAGTTCAAGAAGGTCATTCAGTGCTAATATTTTGCTCAAGCCGGAAAGGATGTGAATCAACTGCAAGGCACATTTCCAAGTTTCTTAGAAAATTTTCCATTAAAACACGAGAGTTTGATAGTGACTTAAATGACACTTTGTCAGTAATTGAAGCCTTGAGAAGGTGTCCTGCTGGCTTGGACCCTTGTTTAGAGGAAACTCTGCCTTCTGGTGTTGCCTATCACCATGCTGGGCTTACTGTAAGCTATTTGATATAACATTTGTTCTCTGATTCAGGGAGTCCTCTCAAATAAGCAAACAATTATTCAAGAATTAACCAAATTTAAACTATTAACACTACAAATTTGACTAATGCAACTATTTGTCATCTTTATGTGCACTTCAATTTTGTATACTTGAAATATAGATTTGTGTTCTGTTATAAGTTGTTTGTCAATTGTTAATTTCAAGCCCTTTATATGAACTTTGAAAAGGTTGAGGAACGGGAAATTGTCGAGACATGCTACCGTAGAGGGCTTATTCGTGTTTTGACTGCCACATCGACTTTAGCTGCTGGAGTTAATTTGCCTGCCAGGAGGGTTATATTTCGACAACCTAGGATTGGTTGGGATTTCATTGATGGGACAAGATATAGACAAATGGCTGGTCGTGCAGGCCGGACAGGGATAGATACAAAAGGAGAGAGTGTAAGATAATGTTTTCCTTATTCTTTTTACGCCAACATTTCTGGGATCACATTTGGTAACTGTTCAAACATTTATTCTTGAGCTTCTATCCTGGTGCTTTTGTTATTATTTTAGTACCTTTTTTTCCTTTACTTTTTATGCATTTTTTGAGCTTTGCATCTCTCCCAGATACTAATATGTAAACCAGAGGAGGTCAAAAGAATTATTTCTCTTCTTAATGATAGCTGCCCTCCATTAGAATCTTGTCTCTCTGATGATAAAAATGGGATGATTCATGCAATCTTGGAGGTTGTTTCTGGTGGGATTGTTCAAACTGCAACTGATATTCATCGTTATGTTAGATGTACTCTTCTCAATTCAACAAAGCCATTTCAAGATGTTGTGAAGTCAGCTCAAGATTCCCTTCGTTGGTTATGTCACAAAAAGTTTCTTGAATGGAATGAGGAGACTAGATTATATAACACAACACCTCTTGGACTTGCCTCTTTTGGCAGCTCTCTCAGCCCTGAAGAATCACTTGTATGGATTAGTGCTGAATACACACATTCTTAATTTTGTTCATGTAGCACTTACTCTTAGTTTCTGTTTTCTCCTGCCTGATACTTTCTTGGTGTTCTTGTCACATAGATTGTGCTAGATGATCTATCAAGAGCAAGAGAAGGATTTGTACTTGCATCTGATTTGCACTTAGTTTACTTGGTGACACCTATCAATATTGAGATGGTGCCAGATTGGGAACTGTATTATGAAAGATTCATGGAATTGTCAATACTTGATCAGGTATATTTTAAATCATAAGATTAGTAAAGGAAACAATAATGTTAGTGAATAATTATTTGGTTGATTGCTAACAAGAGGTGTCGTGAATAAGTTGTATGGTTGGTTTCTTGGTGAAATATTATCTTTTGGACATAACATATTGTGGTTGCATTTTGATTCTTTTTCCGTAATCATGATACAACAATAACTATAATTTGAGTCATAATCCTACTATATGGGATCGATCACATCAATACTTTTCTTCCATGTATTATTGTCTTTGTTTAAATCTTGGATTAAATTACATATATTTAAATTTTTTCTTACAATTTCTAACCAAGATGTTTCAAGCTTACCTTTACTTCTTAATTTCTTATGCATTAATTAATTCTCCTCTCTTAACTGAAAGTTTAGTAATCATTTAATCCTTACTTTAAAAATACACTTCTCTACTTTAATGGGAATAACATGTAGTCTAGTCCAATAGTTTTTCTGGATCTCATTTTCATAATGGCTTCTTCTACCTCCAAATTGGTAGTTTCTAAAATAACTATAGTTTATATCTTTTGTATTGTTACCCAAATTTTGCATGTAAAAGTTTCTTATGTTAGGTTTTATATCTTTTGTATTGTTACCCAAATTTTGCATGTAAAAGTTTCTTATGTTAGATTCATTAAATTTTTTAATAAAATACTCACTCCACATATCTTTTATTTCATTTTCTTTTAGTTAAACTTTGTGATCCTCATTTTTATTCCTTGCTTGTATTCAAATTATCATATAATTCGTTAGCATTTCTTTTTGCTAGTTTATACTTTAAATTTTTCTTATTTCTATATTTATGATAAGTTGTATAACATTATTTTTTCTTTTATATTTATAATTCGTTAACATTATTTTTGTATATTTTGTACGTCTTTAATTCTCTGCTTAACTTTTTTAATTGGTGGAGCTATCATATAATACTCTCCTAAACTTTTCCTAGCAATTTTTTGAATACAAGTTGACAATTTATTCCAAAGTTTGTTTACCTCTCATTTAGTTTCCATATTCTTTCTTTTATATTTTTAATTTTTCTCTTCCTAATCTTTAATATTAACTTCTAATACTAACAACTTATGTTGTATTGTTAAGTTTTCTCTTGAAATAACCTTACGATCTTTACATATTTTTTATCTATTTTTCCTAAGTAAAAAATGTATATGGTAAATGTGATGGTGTTTGGCTTATTATACGTTCAATATGGCAAATGTTTCGTATTTCAACTACTCTGATTTGGTAAAATTTTCAGTCTGTTGGCAATAGAGTTGGGGTTACAGAACCTTTCTTGATGAGAATGGCCCATGGTGCACCTATGCATTCCTTTGATAGAATTCGGGGAATGGGTAAGCAGAAAGGCAGAATGCAGTCAATGAGTGATGCTGTAGTCAACAATTGCTCTTTAGAACATGTTGTTCGTGTGTCCAAGCGTTTTTATGTTGCTCTTATGTTGTCAAAACTTGTGCAGGTAAGTCACGCCTTAGTTTGTGCTGTTTACATGTTTATTTAAAATTTCTGTATGCACTTTTATGCGCTGCTCATTTCTTCCAAAAAGTTTTTTTCTTGGCTTTTGTAGAATACTACACTTCGAAATAATTTTGAAGATTTTGGAATACATTGATACTTTAATACATATGAATGAAAATTATTGTTATTTTTTTGCAAATTTTTTTTATCTTTCTACATCATTTTGGTTATTGAATCTTCTTCTTAAGGCCTTTCTGTGTATTTGTGTTTTGATTTTATGAGGGTGTTGGAGTGTTTTTTTTTTTTTAGGTTAGAGTTTAGCTATTGTGATTTATGTTATGTTGTATTGTGGGTTTAGTCTTATATTATTTAAGTATCGTATTATCTCTATATAACTTCTATATAAAAGACCTTATGCTTTTGAATGAATATGTCCATCTTCCACTTATCTCCTTTTGTTCAACATGGTATTAGAACTTCAGGTTTTGAGAGTCCATGTAAAGCAAAAACCTTAAGTGGGAGGAGGGATCCTAGTCATCACCCTCCTTCCAACTACTCCTATGGTTGCCTCTCTTTTTGTCTCCTTCCTTTAAACCCTAGGTCTCTCTCTCTCTCTTGTCGTCTGAGCACATCTTGTCCAATGTCTCTAGGTAGTCTTCCTAAAGCTCTTCCAACCAACTCGAGTCTCCTCCTTTGCTACATCTCTACTCGGGCATGTCTCTCTCTTTGTTAAACTCTTTGCTGTCACCACAAGCATCCATGTGCTGACTTCTCATGTAGATCTGCATCATTAGCAATCCTCAAACTCTACATAGCTTCTACAGATGACTCTCTCCTCTAGTTTGAATTGTATAAGCAGTCCTTTTCGTTGGGTGATCTCTTTGCTGCTCTATTTTTGGCAATCTCTTAGATGAACGACTCTCTCTTTGCGTCGGTGCCATTTACACATTGACTTGCCATTGGCTCTCATCCCCCTTTTTGTTGTTGCCACTTGCACCCATTAGGGTTGCAGATGGTTGGTTGTAGATAGGGGGAAAGGAGAAAGAAGAAGAAAAGGAGAAAGGAAAGGAAAAAACAAGGAGAGTGAAGAAAAAAAAGAAAGGCGGAGGGTTTGGTCTTTCCTGTGGGTGTCTCTTTGTCTCCTTAGGTGGACTTTTAGCTTAGTCCCCTCCATCATTGTAATTGACTTTTTGTTTGGGTCCCCACCCTATAAATAGATTGGGGATTTTTCAGAAAAGAAAACGAACAGGGGAGAAGTAGTTGTGGAGTACGTGCATGTGAAAAAAAAGGTGTGGGGGGAGCTAAAGTGAGAGTATAAAAAAATAAAAAAATGGTGGAAGTGAAAAAGAGAAAAAAATATGAAAAGGGAAAAAAAAAGAAAAATGATTAATTTTCTATTATTAATTATACTATCATTTTTGGAGTTTATGGAACACCTCACGTTAAAAATTTATACTAATTTTAGGATTTGTGGAATACCTTAAAGTTAAAAATCGACATTATTTTCTTTTGAAGTTTGTGGAATATCTCATATTAATAATGCACGTTAAATTTCTCTTATTAGATGATTAATAATGATTGTTTTGGTAAAGGTATATGTGTAAGCCTCTTAGTATATTTGCTTATACAACATTGTTATTATTTATAAATTTTTGTCTATTATGTATCTTTTGGTTATTTTATTTATGTATGAGCCTATTACAGGTTGGATGCTTCAACTTAAGGAAGAGTGTTAAAGTCTAAATAATAAGATTTATGTTATGTTGTATTGTGGGTTTAGTTCCACATTGGTTAAGTGTGATGTGTTGTCTTTATATAATTTCAATTTTGTTAGAGTTATATACATGTATAGATATATTGGGTTGTCTAGGGAGCTTAATGCAAAATGTTCTTTGTATATATTGTATCTTGTACAAAATATGTGAATACAATACCATTTTTCCTTATTTTCTCTTTGCTTGGTATTAAAGGTTAGGACTTTTCTGCCATTGCATGAGGCTAGGGCTTCTTCGGTGGACCGACGTCTTCAGTCCCCTTCTTGTTGAGCATCTGTAGACCAACTTAAGGGAGAGTGTTAAGGAGGGTTTATGCGTTGGGAAATGATGGAAAAAAATGAGAAATGAAATTGGTGGGAATTAAATTCTCATCAAGGTGGTGTTTGTGTCATTGAGTTCTAATGGAAAATTTTTTCCTATAGGAAATTTTTGTATAAGGGGGTTTGGAAATTTTTTCCCACCTCTACTTTCGAGAAATGATGGAAAAAAGGAAGAGACATGCTCGCCTGTTTTCTTGCAAATTTATCGACAAAACCCTTGCTCACTTGTTGCTCGTGCCTGCACCTCGATCATGATTGCTCTTCACTTGCACTCGTCTACTTCTCACTTACACTCTCCCATTTGCTGCTTGCTACTCACCACTAGTTTGTAGATACATCGATGAAAGCCTTGCCCATTCTTGTATGCTTGCTTGTTGTCCCACCTTCATCGTCCTTGGAAGTAGGGAAACGTTCCTTGTTCAATGGGTTTGTCGACATTGGAGAAGAAGGGTTGGGTGAAACAAAAAAAGATAAAAAGGAAGAAAGCATAAAAGGTAAAAGAATATTATTAGAGTTAGTTGTGCCATGTCGGCCCGACACGACACGATTTTTGGGTTGGCACGGCCCACACCACCAATGGGCTAGCCCAAGTACGGCTTGTGGCACGTAAAAATACTATTCGTGTCGGTCAATGACACGATTTTTAAATTAATTTATTATTTAATTAACAAATTACAACATTTTTCTTAGGACCCGATGCTGCGACCCAGTGGTCAGCCCAATTACCTGGCGGTCGACCCAATGACCCGACAGCTTGTCTACCCTACTGGCCGCACGACCCGGCAACCCGTGCCCCCCCTCCCACGTACGCGACTGTTCACCCCACCGACTGCACGACCCGACTGCCGGCCCAATCACCCAGCGGTCCATCCCCCTCACCAGCCATGCGACCCGTTCAACTCCCCTCTTGCGCACGGCCCCGCCGGCCCAGCACGGCCCGTTGACATCTCTAAATATTATCCATCTTCACTTATTTCCTCTTGTTCAATAGTGGGATTACAAAAAAAATGAGGAGTAATATATCCATCTTTCACATTTTTCCTCTTGTTTAGAACAGGGAATATAAAAAAATGAGGAGTATTGTAGTTTCTCATATTTGGAGTGGTAGGAAGTCTATTCATTAAATCAAGCAAACGTACAAAAGATGGTTTTATCAAATATTATGTTTTATGTTCATAAAATATAATATATTTTGTTCTATGCTAACAAGTACTATTGTTATCTAATTGATAAGGTGCTCACCTTTTATTTTCTTTATGGTAATAAATTTGATTTTTGAAGTTAAAATTTGAAAATAATGTACATCTTTCATTTTCAATCTCCATCCTCCTGTTGTAGGGATATATACATTGAAATTCATTATGGTAAGCAGCTTACTATGGTTTTCACAGTTACGTTAATATTATTTTTTGTTTTTCTGATTTCTTGATGTATTTTATCTTCTGTTTCTATCCAGGAGGTACCAATTTCTGATGTTTGTAGCTCTTTCAAAGTTGCCAGAGGTATGATCCAGTCTTTACAGGAAAATGCTGGCAGGTTTGCATCCATGGTTGTGGTTTTCTGTGAGAGGCTTGGTTGGCACGATTTGGAAGGTCTTATTTCAAAATTTCAAAATCGAGTTTCATTTGGAGTGAGGGCTGAGATTGTGGAGCTCACGACAATACCATATGTTAAAGTACCGTGTTCAATAAGAATTTTCTATTTCAGTTTTCTTCCTTAGCTCACATAATTTGGGCTAGATATGTAGTATCTGAGTTACGTTTTTTATTTTTGTTGTAGGGTTCCCGAGCCAGAGCCCTTTATAAGTTTGGACTGCGCAGTCCATTGGCCATAGCTGAGGCAACAACCACTGAAATTGCTAAAGCTCTTTACGAGTCTTCTTCCTGGGCTGCACAAGGTGGAGAGTTTATTCTTGAATTTCTACCTTTATTCATTTTTAATGAAATCATATTTTAGTCTTTTCTTATATTAATAATTTGAATAGACTTGGTATAACTAGCAATATTCCATGGTAAGTTCATAACCAATCCTTTGATTTTGAAAACAAAATTAAATGCAACTTCCAATAGTTATGAAGGTCATTGTTGTAAAAAACTGAAAAGTGGACATTATACAGATTGATTTTTTATTTATTTTAAAATGAGGGTTTAAATGGTTGTTTGTTGAACAATGGGATAAATGAAAGATAAATATATATAAATGTATTTACAAATATCCAAGTTCCACAATCATCAAAATATCTTAATAAAATAAATTATTATTCAATTACATATAATACAATTTTAAAAAGATATTTTTATTATGTATAATTGTCACTCAAGAATAAATATTAAAACTTTAAAAATAAATATGTAAAAAGTTTACTTAAAGTTATAAATAACAAAATGTCACAAAATAGTGAAATTATATCAATGAAAGCAACATAAAAGATTTTTGTTTGTGGACATGTATGGAAATGAGCTCAAAGTGAAGTTTGTTGAAGAGTGAAGTTGTGAATGGACAAATGAGTTTAAAGCTTGAGTGAACAGATGTCCAAGGAGGGTGTGTTTTTAGTTGAACTGGGTGATTAGAACTTTAGAAGTTTGAGTGCCTCAAAGCTGAATAAATGCCTTGTAGTTTGATTGAGAAATGGTAACAGACGGTTGTAGTGGTGGTGCATCTAATGTGGAGGCAAAACTTGATGAGGCAAAATTAGTTGATTGAAGTTGTCCAAATTTTTCGTAACATTGGTCAGAAGGGTGATTTCTTCTGGCATAGTCTTCACATGGAGCCCAATTTTGGTACTCCATCGTACTAGTAGGTGTAGCTGTTGTAGTGCACAAGACTCTTGAGAAGTCTGACTATAATGATGGAATAGACTCAACATGCAGAATGCGACCATAAATCTATGTAGCTCCAAGTTAGGGTTATGAACCACAGGAAAATGGCAACAAGTTAGGGTTGAAGCATGTGGAATGCTTTCATAGTTGTGAACAGAATGCCCTCATTGACAGAGTGAATTATTGCTCGTAGATCTCATAGATGTTAGTGATGTTCTGTTCATTTTTGTAAGTGACCTGTAAGGTGTACCAAATTCTTTTCACAAGTCAAATATGAGAAATGTTACAAGCAATCTATTCTTATACACTATTAATAATCCAAGAGATAATGACAAAATTCTGCATATCATTGGACGTAGTTGGCATCCTTGATGTCCTAAGGGTCTTTTGAAATGTGTTGTTCTTTAATATGAGCTACAAAAAAAGTTTCAATAAGTACAAGCCTGTAACACATGGTTATTACTTATTAGTATTAAGTTTTAAGTGCACATTAGAAATTTTTAATGGTAGATGAGAAATTTAAGTGTACATTAGAAAGCTAGAGATGAGAAGGGATTTGTCAGCAGTGGAGCACCCCCAGAATGGGAGAAATAGGGTTAATGATGGGAGAAATAGGGTTAATGATTGAAGCAATAGTGGAGCATAATAGAAAGCAGGTTTGCTGGTTTAGAGAGCTTACCATCAGTGATAGAAATAGGCTGGGTTCACTAGTAGCAGCTAAGGGCGGTGTCAACTGGTAGCACAGAGAGATCAATAGGAAATAGAGGTGTCGGTGGTAGATGCCTTGGTGGGTGTAATGATTGTCCTAGGGTTTTCCCTTGGACTCTAGTTCTGTGTAGAGGGAGAAAAGGAAAAAATCTACACGTCATTTGATGAATTCACCATCCATTTTATATAAGCCTGCCCTAAAATCAATGATGTTGATAAAGCTGATAATGTAGTTTTGTTTTTGCGTTCAGTTTACCTATCTTCTTTCATCAATGAACATTTTATCAAAACTTTGCAGTTAGATAAGTTGAAAAACTCACAAGTAAGGCTAAAATTGTTACATGTCAAAGTTATGATGATGGAAATGCATTAAGGAAAATCATCTTGTGTTAACAGACTCAGCATGTTGATGTCAGTTTTGTTGTTATGCCAACAAGTTGAAAAAATAACACATGTTGGAGAATTTTGTGGACAGATGTTGATGTTTAATTCCATGCTACTATGAACCAGACAAAGAGTGCTATGTCCATTCTTAGTCTTCTATGCCCTTTTCTTGGTCCAATCCATGCTGAAATTTTGGGCCATCAATTTCTATGTTTTCCTTTATCTATGTTTAATTATTCAAATAAATGAATTTAACCTAGCAAATATGAGATGTACTTTGTCTAGAAAGTTGTTGAAGGATTCTTCAAATCTTCCTGATTTATTTCTTTCATTACTTTTTTTGTCCAAGAACTTTGTGTCCTGTTTTTCGTGTTTTGCTTTCCATCTCTTCCTTTGCATTGACAGCTATGCATTGAAATTTGTCTTATATTCAATGTGCAGAAGATTCTGCTATGCATCGTTTACAACTTGGTGTGGCAAAGAAAATAAAAAATGGTGCACGAAAAATCATGCTTGACAAAGCAGAAGAAGCACGTGTGGCAGCCTTTTCCACATTCCAAACGCTTGGCATTGAGGTTCCTCAATTTTTTGGGACACATCTACATGATAACATTAGGGCACCTGCATTGCAAGTAGATGCTGCAAGACCACATACTGCAGATGGCATTTCATGCTCTAGAAAAGAGGAGTTTCAAATTTCTGACAGAGTTAGCATAGAACAAGTAGCAGCAGAAAATGTACCCCCAATGGCCATGGAAGGTAAGCTAGCTAGGGTTTCTGAGATTCTGGAAGATGCTTCCCCGAAGTTATGCTTATATGGAGTATATAAAAATAGTCCTAGCTCTTCCAACACTAATATATTGGCTGAAGCTCCCTCTCCACGTATTGTTTCTTCAGGTAGATCAGCTGAAAATGACCTTGGAAAGTTACATGACAGGGCACAAAAATATGAGAGAATAGAGATCGATAGAGGAAGTATTTCCACTATTAACAATGGTCTCATTTCAGATAGAGGTCCTATCAATGCTGGAAGTATATCTGGTGGATTTGATGCTTTTATGGATCAATGGGAAGCAGTACAAGAGTTTTATTTTGATATTCATTTCAGCAAGAAAACCACCAGCAGTTCTTCTGTTCTGTATGAAGTCTTTGGTCTAGCTATTTGTTGGCAGGATTCTCCTGTCTATTATATAAATGTTCCAAAATATTTAATGTCATATTCCAAACCAAACAGTTTAGAACAGAACTCTAAGGTTACTGAAATCAAATCTGTCTCACAAAATGGTGTATGGGAATTGGTTAGACAAAGATGGAATAGGATTATCAAAATAATGGGAAAGAAAGGTGTGAGAAAAATTACATGGAATCTAAAAAGTCAAATTCATGTCCTACACGCTCCTAGAATTTCCATCCAGAAGTTTGGTCAGATTTTCGGTGAGCACAAAGTGTATAATGGTTTCAATCTTGTGGGTAATGCACTTATTCTCATTCCTGTAGCAGTGAATGATGGAATTGATATGTGCCTTGCTGTATGGATGCTTTGGCCTGATGAAGAGAGCTGTTCTTGTCCAAATCTGGATAAGGTTGTTGTAGCAATCAATCCCACTTTTGTATATAATGAATGGATTTTACCTGTTATTTTTAATTCAATAAATTTTTTGTGCAGATAGTTAAGAAGCGGCTATCTACTGAGGCTGCTGCTGCAGCTATTCGGGATGGTAGGTGGATTAATCAGATGCAAAGAGCTGCACATAATGGTTGTTGTCGTCGGGTTTCACAAACTCGAGCTCTTGATCATGTTTTATGGAGATTACTGATATCTGAAAACCTTGCTGAACCTTTTATCAAAATTGAAAGCCCTATAGTACGTGTTGTTCTTATAGTATCTTGTTAAAGTTTCCAATATTAGTAGGTGCATCTTACATGTTTGTGAGCATTTGGGATATTTTAAATTCTCGCATTTTCCAATTTGAGATATTTTAAATTCCCACATTTTCCAGGTCAAAGTTCTGTATGAAATGGAATCTTGGGGCATTGGGGTTGATCTGGAAGCATGCCTTCAGGCACGACAAGTTTTGGGGAAAAAACTTAAAGAGCTTGAGAAGGAAGCCTTCAGACATGCGGGCATGCCATTTTCTCTATATTCAACTGCAGACATTGCAAACATACTCTATAGACACTTAAAATTGCCAGTTCCTGAGGTTAGTAGCAAAAAAGGGAAGTTGCACCCGAGCACTGATAAACACTCCCTCGATCTACTAAGGTATCATAACTATTTTCTCACCTTAGTAATTTTCTGCATCTCCCACATCTATCGGGCGATGCATCAGAGTTTTAGTAACATGAATTTCTAGCTGTATGCACCTTTATTTTACTCAATTTCTATGAACTATAATGTGAATGATGCAAAATTCCTATGCTGATTGGAACAATTATTGGCAGTCACATTTAAAAACTTTTTTTATGTTCTTTTCTATTGCAAATAGATTTTTTGTTTAATATATAACAGTAGTCCATACTATAATCCTACCATGAATGAATCCTTCTTTCATATATTTCTATGGTCAAATATTCAATTAAATTACATAAATTTAAGTTTTTTCACAATTCCTAATCAAATAGTTTTAGTTATTTCCTTACTTTTAGTTTTTTCTATGCTAATTAACTTTTTCTTCTAATCAATGCATCGACCAAACCATTTCTTCCTTGTGGGTCCATCGAGACTCCTTCCAAGCTAGGACTGCCAGTTGTAAGAGGGCTCGAGACTCCTTTTCTTCTCTTTTTCCATTGAGAAGATATAATCTTTAAATACCTGCAAAAAATCATTGAAAATACCCTTGTGCGATGGATGAGGGCAAAATTGGCATTCAAAGTTTGCTGGAATTTCTTGCTCACCGCCAAGGTTGGGGAAGATGATGTTGGATCTCAACGGTGAGGGGGTTTCAGAGCTTGAAAATGTGCTGGGAACTTGCATGAGCTCTGATGTTTTGATTCCCCCTGTCCAGATAAGGAATGAGGGCCATCTTTTGTTAGATTACAAGAGTGGTCGTCCATCAAAAGAGGTTCGTTGGCCATCTATTTTTTGGTGCCCATGTCTGTCTGACTATTTGATCTAGAGAACATATGGAAATGACTGTGTGATGCCCAATGACCTTTTGTCCAAGATGAGAAGACAAGCTGGTGCCGAAGGACGAAGATGGAAGGTGCATGATTTCCAATGGGGGTGACGTCTGGTGGGTGGCGGTGGTGCTGCATCATGATGTATGGGATTGATCCTTGTGGCAATTCGATGGTGGAGAACAAAGGGGAGAAGGGAGTCATTGGATCAAGGGTTGAGGTGATGTAATCTGGTCCGTCAAATCAAATTTGGAATGCTCTGATTCATCTCATTTATGAGATTGGATGTGGAATGTTGGATCTAAGATCAAGAGGCACGATTGATTGAATGGTGATAACCCTTGGACGGAGATCTAAGGGTTGAGTTTGTGATGACTTAGGTTAATAGATTTTAATCATTGGATCGGAAATCAAAAGTAGTGCTTAAACAATATAAGTTGGCCATAGGATGAGGATCCGATAGCCATCAAGATAACAACTTAAGTCATTTTGATTTAGGCCGTTGGATCTGTTGGATGACCAGGATTATAACATTTTAAAGAGAAGATTTGAGTGTTGGGAGTGAGATGGACAACCCAGATTAAACGTAGGATGTAAAAGGGGGCATTCCAGGGGGATTTTCAAGGGATTGGCCTCTTTTGTCACGTGTGTGATCATGCATCTGCCACATGGTAGGTTAGGCTGACATGGCAACTAGGGATCGGGCATTGAAGTAGTGACTTTTTACATGTCCTTAGTTGATGGGGGGAAACTTAATGGATCTATTTGAGTTGTTAATGGGCCTTTGGGCTCAACCTAAATAGGTGAAATGGTAAATGGGCCTTAGCCCAATGAAGTCCTTTTCTCCACTCATGCAAGGAAATAGGGGCAAGAATGGGCCTTAAGGTCCCGCAAAGGTTGCTTCTCTCACCATGGAGGTGGAATGGACCTTAAGGGCCTATCCACAAAGGGAGGTGTCGTTAATGGGCCTTTGGGTCTAAATCCTGGAGAGTAAAGGAGTATGTGGGCTGTAGAGGCCGAGAAGGATGCTTTTCCCACCTTTGGATGGGGAAAGGACATTGTCGGCTCACTGAGGTGAGTACATCCTTTTGGAGGGAGAAAATGGGCCTTCGGCCTATTCCATGGTAGATGGGCCTTAAGGGCCCAAGTTGATGAGGTGTGATGAACATTGGGTCTTAACAGCCCAAGTAGCTGACATGTGAACCCACAAGAACGAGGATAAGGTAAGTCTGAATGTAGGTGTGTTTACATTTACCTTTCTCATCATTCTGAACTGTAATAACTTATGGTGTATTGATCAGTTAGGTTGGGTCGTATTGAGTCTACTATTTTCTTTAGTCTATTCTATAATCTTCATTGGTATATTGAACATTGGTAGTGAATGATCGGACTACGTAGTGGACTAGATCTATTCTCCTGATGTGCTGTTCATACTCACAGTCTATTTAAATTAGTACTAAGTTTTTCACAATCTATTTACTTTTCATTTTCAATTCAATAACTTTGAAGCTTTTTTCCTTATTTCATCAAGCAATTTTCTATTTAAGTTTTAAGTTTCTAATTTTTGCAACATTATTGAAGTTGCTGCATTTTTTATTAGATGGACGTGGAATAACTAAGGTAACATGGACATCTTATGAACTGACAAATTTCTTTATTGATGTTGTGGCTAGATTCTTTGTCTAATTTGGTGACTGATGTGCTTGGATTTTCATTCTTTCTCTTTACAGTTATACGACCCTAGACAATTCCAGTTATAATTCTGCTTATGGACATTGTAACTGACATTTTTACCAATTTCAGTCATCATCCACACAGTTGTTGAACTTTGATTTCTCACCAATTTCATTATTATTCATATGCATGCCTACAGTTTTATTGGAAAAGTACTGTGTAGGTAATTTTATATTTGATTTGAAGTGGAATAGAATGAATGATGCTACCAAATGATCAGATTGGATTCCATAAAAATTTTGTATCCTCATCTATTGCTCTTGCCATTCTCCACATCTATTCTAGCTTTCAATGGGTACCTGTAGGTTTTTTGTCAGATGCCTCAGGGCTTTGTGATTTTCATTGATTCTTGAACATGTAGTTACATATTGTGTATTTTGTTTTTCCAGAGGCCAACATCCCATAATTGCTGTGATCAAGGAGCATAGAACATTGTCGAAACTTTTAAACTGTACATTGGGTTCTATTTGTTCAAAATCCCAGTTGTGTTTGGACTCTCAAAGGTATATAATAAAGGGTCATTGGCTTCAAACGTCAACAGCTACTGGACGGCTCTCAATGGAGGAACCTAATCTTCAGGTTTTCTGTTTTACTCCATGTCTCTCTACCATGGAAAATTTTAAATCTGGGTACTTTACAACAAATTTTTAATTTGTCTTTTTAGTGTGTTGAGCATACTATAGAGTTTACAACCCTTGCAAAAGATGATGCTAATGTCCCAGATCATCATCAAATCAATGCTCGTGATTTCTTTATTCCTACACAGGTATTGGGTTGCTTCCACCTCTATCAATAGTTTCTCTCGAATAATATTTTTAGATCATCATTAAATGTTTCAGATCATTTTAGTCATTCATTGTTCTGCTTGGCAGGAGAACTGGGTTCTATTAACAGCAGATTACTCACAAATAGAACTACGTCTAATGGCTCATTTCTCTGGAGACGTATCATTGATTGAACTCTTAAGTAAACCTGATGGTGATGTTTTCACCATGTTAGCAGCTAAATGGACTGGAAAGCAGGAATGCACAATAAACTCACAGGAGAGAGAGCATACAAAAAGATTAGTGTATGGCATCCTTTATGGAATGAGTGCTAACACTCTTGCAGAACATTTGGAGTGCAGTCAGGAAGAAGCTGGAAAGAAAATTCGAAGTTTTAAAGCATCATTCCCTGGTGTTTCAGCATGGCTTCAAGATGCTGTTGCATTTTGCTGTAGCAAGGGGTATGCTGCCATTTATTCTATTCTAGCATTCTTCATAGTTTTTTCATGATGATGCTTTTGAACATTTTGTTTATGAAGAGCGTGTGTTTGGTAAATACTGATATTTGTTCATCCTCATCGTGTATTGATTCTTGGATCTTTATTCTATAATATATTAAGGTTCTCCATTATATGAATTTGTTTCTTGATCCTATTGATCTGTATTTGTCTTAGCTTTTTTAAGAGATTGAGATTTTTATACTAACTGATCTAAATAATTTTTGGTTTATTTTAATATGTAGATATATACAAACTCTAATGGGAAGAAAAAGGTTCCTGTCAAAAATCAAATGTGGTGACAGCAAAGAAAAATCTAAGGCTCAAAGACAAGCTATAAATTCTATTTGTCAGGTATTCAAGATGCTTGTAATCTATTCGTTATGCAGTTCTACTTTTGTTAGATCTTTTGATGGAACTAGACTTTTTTCAGGGCTCTGCTGCTGATATAATTAAAATTGCAATGATAAACATTCATTCTGTTATTATTGAAGGATGCGAACTGCCGGCAATGGCCGAAATTGGAATACAGTGTTCTAGGCTTAAGGAAAATTGTCGATTTCTTCTCCAGGTAAGAAAAATAATGCTTCTGATATATGAGGCTTATTTGGGTGAGGAATCTATATTTTCTGAAATTCTCCATAATTTATTTAACTTAATGAACCATGCTTGAGATCCACTTACAAATTATTAAGACACAAGATTTAGTTTGTATTCATGAATTTTCACTATAAGGTAAGATAACAACTCTAATTGGTCTACCTCAAATAACACTAAATTAACTTAGTTTCAAAAAATGGTAATTATAGATACTTTCATGGTAATTCCATCTGGATGCTTGTGATTGGTTCATTGCAAAAGCAAGGACGTGGTTTCAGCCTTGAATTTTGACATTTCTGGGATGTTTTTGTAGGTACATGATGAATTACTGCTTGAAGTAGATCCTAACTTAGCAAGGGAGGCTGCATTACTTTTGCAAGTGTGCATGGAAAGTGCTGCATCTCTTTCAGGTTGCATAATTGCAGAATTCTGTGATACTTACAGTTGAAGTAATGTTGAAGTTTAATATTCTTTTTTTTTTCTTCAGTTCCTCTTCGTGTTAAGCTGAAGATTGGTAAAACATGGGGTTCTTTGCAGCCTTTTGATCCAAAATATTAGAACACGATTCTCGTGCATTATTCTGAATTCTCAATTATCACTAGTTCCACGTGGAAGATATCCCATTCTAGTGAGTGCTGGAAGAACTTGGTGTAATAGATCACTCCTATCTATACAAGCTCTTGTAGACCAGGCTGAGGGCCAACACCATGACTTTAGGGATCTTGAACATCGCAAAATCCACAAAGCAAAATTATGTGAGGGAAAACAGTAGAGCATCTTCCAGTCATCTCTAGCAGTTGAAACACTTTCTTGTGCGGTTTCTTGCTTGCCATTAAGGTATGAACTATGTCAGGGAATATAATCCATCATCTTCAGGACGGGTAGCATATGTATCTTGGCTTATGAAGTGGATATGGCACCCATTCATTCAACATAAGAAGGATATTGAAGCTCTAGTCAAAAGCCCCAAATGACAAAGCTTTGCTCCTTTTGACCAGCGAGTGCTTCTTTTAAAAAGAAGTTTCTGACCTCCAAAGGCTTGCAGAGAATGCCAGCAGTTCGCACGAATCATTATTGTGAAGGAACCACCACATTCAACAGCTCTATCAGAGAGAGCTTGGACACCGGTCAAGACCCACGCTAATATCTGTCAGTTGGGGCACAAGAGATGAAGGTATCTGAGCTCATGCCTGCAGGTTCATTACTAAGCCATGCATTTTGAGATGGAACTTTTCCAGCAAAACTATGATGGGGAGATCATGATTGGAGTTACAATGCTGTTAGTCCACAATAAAATGATGCAGGATTGGCATCCTGGGAAATGGAATTGATTGCTTTCGCATGCCTTGCTGAGCCTAAATAATCAGATCTCATCCATCAATTGTGAAAAATGTTTGAAATTTGTACTTAAATGTCATAAAAAATTATCAAAATACTGGTTTGTTACTGAACATTACTTGTATGTAATTGAAAAAATATTTTTTTTTGTCATCAGACATTCAGTGATGCAAGTAAAATATTAAATTCGTAGTGGCATTAAGTGTCCCAAAATGTTGAATATTGCTAAACACGATATTTACAATGGTTCCACAGGGTCCTTGAGCATTGAATAAGGTGGACTAATCCAGTATTCTTTTTTTCTGAAGTTAGGTTGATCGAGAACATTGAAAGTTCCAGCAAGTTTCCGGGTTTCCCTTTGTCAGAGTCTTATGGTGCATAAATTTGCAGCTTTTCTAGTTGAGCTTAATATATAGTAGTTGTGTAATGTATTAATGTAGACGTGTAAAAAAACTAGGTTCCCCTTCTGTCATTTATTGGTTAATTTTCGCAAGTAAATCTGATGGGAAAAGAAAAACAGGCAATTTGAATTATGACAAGCAGTTTGTGCTACACAAAGTAACCGTGCAGATGCATGAGGAGGCTCTTGGGAAGCTTTTGGGTGGAACGGTGGACCGAGTTGAATTTTGATTTCAGAATATCATTCAAAGGGGTGGCGATTTCTGATTCACACATCTAAGGGTATGTTTGACAAATATACTGTAAATTACTATAGTATATAGTAATTGTCATCAATGTAAGGTAAAAGCTCTTTAAACAAATGACCTTAAGAAGAAACTTTTAGGTTTTTGAACCATCAAAATTTCATATCTAGCAAATAGAAATGCAAACAAATAATGATCTTGGTGTGGGTGATAAGGAAATTATTAAATAATCCGGGGGCGATCCAGTATCTATTTGGTCGTGGACGTCGTTTCGGGGATTCACGTCAGATTCGTATCTTACCAAAAAATTTTAGTTTGGAACATTACTCAAAATTTTGTTTGCATTTTAATTTTCAAAGTAGCTTTTTAGTTTTTGGTTAGAATAATATTGAGTTGCATTTTATCATGAAAGTCCAACTAAGACCTTCAGAAAAAGGATACAAGAAGGGTGCTATGCAAGGCAAAGATTCTGGTGGTTGGATCAGTCGGCGGACTTGAACCATCAGAGACAAGACGCCAGATATGCAAATGTATTGATGTGTTTGAATTGAATAACATTTGGATTCTTTATTATTACATGTATAAATATTCATATTACAGAAATTTTCTTTATTATCTATAAGTGCATGACCATTGGAAAAATATTTCTTGTGATGTACATAAACGTTAACAAAATGAATTCTAGGAAAGGATTTTCTGAATTTACTTTGAAAATTATTATCCAAATTTACCAATTTTTCAGAAATTTTCTTTTTAGTTGCACAAATAAGACCTAAGTGTTGAATAGCTTGAACAGCATGAAATTACATGTGTTTATTGAACAAAAGCTAGAAGAACAAATGAAGAAAATTGAAGATCAATGTATTGTTAGGGTCTTGGTCTAGGAAATCTTACTTGCATCTCAAGATAACTTAAATCAGACCAAGACAAAAACAGATATATGGTCTTGAAAAATGGACCAATGGTTTTAGGATCTGTAGGACATAGGATCATCGATATACTAAATGGTACTACCAAAAGCTATGATCGGATTTTTTGCCATGACTATGACTATGCAGCTAGTTGAGAGAAGACATGAGAGGAGGAAGAGCACACCACACAAATACAGAGATTTACATGATTCAACAACTATCTGCTCCACAAGACACTAGACCTTCCTTTGCTTTCACTATTATGGCACACACAAGGTTACAGGAGATTACATTGTGGTGACCTTCTGTGCTGCACCTTACATCGCTACACATTAATAGGATAGTTGCTCTTAATTATACTAGTAAATTAAGGTGACAAAAGACAGCACTAGACTGGAAATGTGATCCCACATTCATCTAAAACACTCAGTCTTCTATTGGATTCCAATTTCCAATTGCTTATGACAGTACACTTGTCAGCTATTGGATTTTTGATTACGTCACTGGAATCCTACATTGCTTAACTCTTGTCTCACATTGCTTAGATCTTGTCTTTGCTCCGTTAGATTTTCGATTATCATTGAAATCCTGCTCGTTCCCAAAGCATCGAACACTATCCAGCAGAAGCTTCATGGAGACATCTTCTAACAGAATTTCAATCATTTCATCAGAATTGCTATAGTGTCGACTCTTCACTTAGACTGAATTTGATAGTGTCCACACAAAAACCCAAACACTATGTTAGACCAACGCTACACCATTGAGAACCATTGGTATACCGAATGGTGCAACCAAATTGTATGACAATACAATGTACCGAGTTTTCATTAGACCTAAGTTACATCATTTTGAACCTTCAATATAATTGAGTGGTGCAACTAAATGACACAACCAAATGATGTATTGAGTTTGCACTTAACTTGTTTTACATCACTTTGTACCTTTGGTAAACCTAGCGGGACTACCGAGCAACAAGACCAAATGGTGTATCAAGAACCTTTTTACATGTAGTTGCATTGCACTAACTCTTTGGCAAACCAAATGGTGAGACTAGGCGGTCTACCAAGAATCATTAAACTAAACCTCTAATGTACCAAATGGTGCCTCTAAGTGGCATTACTAGATGATATACCATAACCCCTTTAGCATACACAATTCAAAGCACTAACACTTTGGCATACCAAGCAGTGCGACTAAGTGGCATACGAGGATGTTTGGTCCTTCATATTGCACTCCATTTTTTAGATGACTTATCGAGTGGTATAACCATGCAATGTTACTAGCATTTTCTCTTGAGACATGTAGTTCCTACAGTTTTAGAAAGGTTAGTCCATTCTAGCAACAAAACAAGTTGTTAGAACACCTTGTAACAAAGGTCATTATGTACAAATATCATTATATTGGACACAAAGACAACTCTTACACTTCTCTTGCACACTTTACCACTCAAGTGAAAACAAACTCAAGTTGTAGTAGGTGAATAGAGACTTTAGGTAGTGTGACCATTTTTGACCTATTGGTATGACTGAGACAAAAACCGTTAGATTGGATTTTGAAAGTTAAAGTAGTAGACCAAGATTTAATTTGGTTTAACCATAAATTACATGGTATAAACCAAAACCTTAAACATAAATCTTTTTAATGCAACTATAAACATTGTAAGCTTAATCATATTGCCTAAGTCTCATTTCATATATTCATCTAAGTTTACTTAGGCACATTTTTTTAAAGTTGCAACTAATTAGGAATTGAAAAATGGACCAACCTCTCTCGAAAGATTCTAGTCGTTATCTTTGAAAGAGCCTTGTCTAGAAAATGGACCAACAATCTAAAAAACATTAGTCTATTCAACACATTCATCATATAAACATGGGATTTTGAACTAGATCAATAGAGTAATAATTCATCTTGTTTCTAGCTATTGTCCTTGAAGCTATTGCCCTTGAAAAATATGACCATTGAAAAAATAGGCCAACATTTGAGTAAAATGTTTGCTCATTCTGTACCAAAATCTAGATAAGGTTTTTCAAGCCATTCCACCCAATAACTAGTCATTGAAACTAGTTGTTAGAAGAATAGAGTAATGTTTAACTAAAATGTTAGTCCATTTTATTAAGAAAGGTAGTCATTAGATCACCCTAGTATAACTCCATATATAGATTCATGTGCAAAACTATAGTTAACTCTCACACTCCCACATAAATCACATTCACTAAAGCTAATCATGTTCTCTAAGGCTTATTGCAAACCATTTGGAGCTCTTGTGTGGTGCCAAAGGGGTTTATTTCAAATCATTTGCACTTGGGCATTTTGCACTATTTCCTTGAACAAGAGTAATCAACAAAGTTGTAAATTATTTAGAGTTCCTATATTGAGTATTGCAATTGTTGGTTTGTTTTTGTTTCCACTTGAAAACACAAATTCACTCCCTGGGTTTAAGGAGTAGTAGATTTTGCAATGTTTCTACCAAAAAACACTGGTCACATTTGTGACACCATTGTGCATTTGTTTATTTTAAGAAAAATAAAATGCCAAAAATGTATGTACAGTTAGATAAAATCAAGGAATGAACTCGTCAAGTGCAAATGTAGTGGATTGTGTGTGAGAGTAGGCCAACACGGGAGCCAAAACCTCCACCCCAGTTGTGCCTGTCCAAAGTCTACAACCATCCCTAGGGCAAGCTGTGACTAGATCTGGAGGGGAGAAGAGGGGCGACTAATCGTAGCATCATGGGAGCAAGCAACGAGATCAATTTGTGAAGATTAAATAAGTAAGCATTGTTGAGTTTCTAAGGAGGGGTGTAGCAAAGATTCATGCTTACCTAGGTTCTTTTTCTGGATCTCGGAATGTTGGGAACAGGTAGAGTTGGGTGAGGAAGGAGCTCAACCAGGAAGGAGATTTTTCTGGGAAGCTCAAACTATTGATTTCAGGTGAGTTCAACTAGATCTCCAACTTTTTAGTAGGATGATGTTAATAAGAAAGCACAACAGTCGTGTGGGGGGGAGGATATGGCAAGGGGATTCCAGTAAGGGGAGTTAGCCTTGTGGGAGTGCCTCCTTCTCGAAATTGTGTTCTTTTTCTGTTTTTGTTAATGTATGTGAGATGGATGGGCGAAGCTCCCTCCTTCTTCATGGTTTTGTCATGGTCGTAAGGGTGCCAAGCTGATGTGGGGAGATTGACTGACTGGGTGACTCATGGGTTTGAAAGACCCGTGCCTCGCTGGAGTTAGCGATCTTCAACTGGTTGACCGAGGGCCCCTTACGACAGACCAGGATTGATGAGGCGCTGTAGTTGTCAATAATCCAGGGAAGATGCTAGGAGAGGGGGTAGTTTTACCTTGGCTTGAGGTTCCACTGCACGAGGATAGAGAGAGGGTTATTGAGGTGTAGCTTGGTTGCACCCAATTCCCTCTCGTTTTTCTTTCTTATTTTTGATTATACTCTGCATTTCTGTTTTATTTCCTCTATAGTCAAAACTTAATGCTTAAAGACATTTATTTTTCTTTAGCTATTAGAGTTCACTAAATTATTCATGTCACATTTTTCATCTAAAACTTGCTTGTGTAGACCCCAAGTATAGTAAGGAGGCAACTTGACTTGGCCCTTAGGGTGTAGATAGTTGAAACTCTTTTTGTTGCTATGTTTCGTATTGTTGTGTTGAGGATGCTACATTTTTGGGGTTGTTTTGCTTGTGTGGACATTGCTGGATTTTCCTTTGCTATAATTTCCCCTTTTGTTGAATTGTCGCAAAGAAGTCCACACTGCATTTCACCTTTGTTCCTTGCTAGTAGTTTTGGATGTAAAAATGCTAAGGAATAGTTCTTATGTTTGTTGGTTGATATCTTGTAATAGTATATGAAATAGTATGGTGGATTGATGTATCTTTTTTGCTAAATTACTGCAACTTATGTAGTTTTGTTTTCGTGAGATTTTGTGATGTAAAGACAAAACCATGTTTCTACTTACAAAATGAATGTCATCATACTACTCGTTGTTACTTTTATCATGTATTAAATTGTTACTTTCATTCTTCCTGTTGTATGTTTAGTTTGGGCTAATACATTCATGGATGAGAGTAGAGCCTGACTCGACCTTGTGGTCTTTGGTGGCTCCTTTCATTCATAGGAACATTCTAATAGCTTGTTGATGTGTTAAGGTGGTCAAATTGAATTGGTAGATAGTTGGGGCCCTTGAGAGGGGTCTGAGCATGTCCCCATGTCTTACCTCATTTGATTAAAATAAATAGACAAAAATATTTATTTCCTTATTATTTGTTGACTTAGAAGCATCGGGTATGACAATATTTTTGGTATCAGAGTCAGGTTTGGGCTAATGATATGATGTTGCAGTGATATAAGTTGGATGGAGACCAATAAGGGTCATCTAATCTAAGACAAAGTTCTCGAATGGAGGAATCAATTGAGGATTCACCACGAGCAACTCAAGTCATGGAAAGATTACTTCAACGAATAGGAGTTAGAGAAGAGATTGAACCTAAGTGAGATGAGGCCAGTATTGGGAAGTTTATGAAGCTAAATCCGCCTAGCTTTTTTGGTGCATCCCAGGATCTTATGAATGCTCATCATTGGATGTATGAGATTGAAGAGATATTTCAAGTTTTTCCTTGTGCTAAAGTTGAAAAGGTATGTTATGCCACATTTATGTTGAGAGGATTAACACAAGCTTGGTGGGCAATAGAGAAATGTCTGCTTAGATATGATGTGTGACTGCTGGTCAAGATGAGAGACTTTCAAATGACTATTCTTTAATACCTACTTTCTTGATAGTGCACGAGACAAGATGAGCATGGATTTCCAAACACTTAATTAGGAGGACTAAATAGTGACATAGTATGAGGAGCAGTTCAATAAACTGTCGCATTTTGCACTTCATGTTCTTGTCAGTGAGAAAACACGTATGGACAAATTCATTCTAAGGTTATAACCACATGTTCAGTATAACGTGTTTTTGACTCTACCCACCACATACTGGGCAATGGTTGACTACACGAAGATGGTTGAAGGAAAACTACAACGAACTGTAGCAATAGAGTCCCCGCTAGCGTAAACTCCGTCGTCTAGTGGAAAGAATGGTCAATCATTAGAGACAAATGGGTCATCTGGGAAGAGGCCATGTGAGAGGATAGATGACAAGAAAAGCTAGAAATCTAAGAATATGTCAAGGACCACACCATGTACTCATTGTGGAATACCATATCAAGGGTGTTGATGGAAAGGAGGACAATGCTTTCATTGTGGGCAACAAGGACACAAGAAAGTAGTGTATCCAATGTTCGCTAGTTAGCAGCTTGTAACTGGGTCTTCCCAACCATCCAAAGGTCCAATGCAATACTACTCTCAATCAGTTTATGCAAGACCTGATGATAACCACTACTCTACAGCAAGAGTTGGTCCCAACACAGAAGAGAAGCCACCTGTTGTTGGTTGAGTATATGCGCTCACCAAAGATGAAGCAAATACTCCCAACGTGGTGACAAGTACTATACAACTCTTGACGCATTCTACTTATGCTTTGGTGGACTCTGGTGCCACCCATTCATTTGTGTCAGCAGCTTGTGTTGACACTTGTGGACTCAGTCTTGAGCCCTTAAGATTCTCGATGATAGTGGATACCCCCACCACAAGGTATTTGAATATAACTAGTGTGTGTCGAAATAGTCTGATGATGTTGGATAATCGAGTTATGTTAGCCAACCTCCATGTGTTAAATATGGACTAGCTTGCAACTTACTAAGCACATGTAGACTATCATGGCAAGAGAGTTTACTTCAAGGTACAAGGACTTTCAGAATTTTTTTTTGGAGGGGCTGATCGTCCCTCTCAACAGATTGTGGCAATGCATAAGACTTGAGGACTAGTGAAGGTTGGGTGTTCAAGGTATTTAGTCATTATGACAGCTATTTTCTACCAACATAACATGTTGGAGGACATACCTGTGGCTAGAGACTTTTTGGATGTGTTTCTTGAAGATTTACCACCTAACGCACCCATGAACTGGTAAAAGGAGCTACCCGTACTAGATGCCCCTAAAAGAATTGTAGGAACTGAAAGTATAGTTATAGGAATTTCTGGATAAGAAATTTATACAATTAAGTGTCTCACCATGGGGTGCTCCTATCTTATTTGTGAAAAAGAAAGATGGAAGTCTTTGTATGTGGACTATTGGGAGCTAAACAAGTTGATGGTGAGGAATAAATACTCATTACTGTGCATAGATGATCTATTTGATCAATTGTAAGGAGCTAGGGTGTTCTCCAAGGTAAATTTGCAGTTAGGGTACCATCAAGTATCAAGTAAAGGTGCGGTACTATTGGGAGCTAAACAAGTTGATGGTGAGGAATAAATACTCATTACTGTGCATAGATGATCTATTTGATCAATTGCAAGGAGCTAGGTTGTTCTCCAAGGTAAATTTGCAGTTAGGGTACTATCAAGTAAAGGTGCGGTTTGGGGACGTGTCAAAAACTACTTTTGTATTAGGTACAGGCAATTTGAGTTCCTAGTCATGCCTTTAAGAGTAACCAATGTGTCGACCACTTTCATGGATTTGATAAATAGAATGTTCAAACCCTACATAGATTGGTTTGTCATTATTTTTATTGATGATATCCTAATTTATTTAGTTAGTTGGGAGGAACACCAACATCACCTCAAGAGAGCTTTACAAGTTTTGCAGGAAAATTGATTGTATGACAAATTGAAGAAATGCGAGTTTTGGCTTGATTGAGTTGTTTTCTTAAGACATGTGATCTCTAGGGAAGGAATTGTTGTAGATCCCAAGAAGGTCGACGTTATAGTAGCTTGGCAGCCACTAACTTCAATCACGAAAGTTAGGAGCTTCTTGGGATTGGTAGGGTACTATTATCGATTTGTGAATTGTTTTGCTAGTATAGTGAAGCCATTGACCAAACTAACTAAGAAAGAAATATCATTCCATTGAATGAAGGAATGTGAAGCCAACTTGCAAGAACCAAAAACATGATTGGTGACTGCATCGATCTTAGCCTTACCAAAATCAAACACAAGGTACTATCTGTACATCGATGCCTCTTTAAAGGGGTTGGGGTGTGTGCTAATGTAAAAATGGACGAGTAGTGGCATATGCGTCATGACAGCTCAAATCACACGAATATAACTATCACACCCATGATCTAGAGTTAGCAATGATTATCTTCGCCTTGAAGATATGAAGGCCTTATTTATATGAGGCCACCATTGAGATTTATATAGATAACAAGAATTTGAAATATTTATATACACAAAAAGAGTTGAACTTGCACCAGTGGTGATAGTTAGAATTAGAGATGTCAATTGGGCTATATTGGGCCAACCTAGCACGATCAATGACATGACATGAATAATTATTTGTGCCATGGGTTGTGCCTGAGCCAACCTCTAGGTAGTTCATGCAAGGCCGACATGGCACAAATTTCGGCACAAAATCAGCATAGTTCAACCCAGCATGAGATTGTGAGGTGGGCCATCAGGTTGGTGGGGGGAATGGCCATGCGGGCGCGAGGTCATGTAGTGGGGGGACGGTCACATGGGGTTGGCGAGGGGAATGGTTGCCGACTGTCGATTTCAGACCATCAATTACATGGTGGAATGGTCGTCAGCATGGGGTTGTGTAGGGGGGATTTTTTTGGGAAGCTTAGACTGTTGATTTCACATGAGTTTAACTCATTCTCCAACTTTTTAGTGGGATGATGCTAATAGGAAAGCACGATAGTTGTTTGGGGAGAAGGATACAGCAATGAGATTCCAGTAAGAGGAGTCAGCCTTATGGGAGTGTCTCCTTCCTGAAATCGTATTCTTTTTTTGTTTTTGTTAATGCATGTGAGATGGACAGGTAGAGCTCCCTCCTTCTATGTGGTTTCGTCGTGGCTAGGAAGGGTGCCAAGCTGATGTGGGGAGATTGGCTGACCGACGACTCACAGGCTTAGAAGACCCATGCCTCGTTAGAGTTGGTGATCTTCGATTGGTCGATCGAGGGCCCCTTGCGACGGATGGGGACTGATGAGTCGTCGTAGTCGTTGACGATCTAGGGAAGATGCTAGGAGAGGGGTAGTTTTACCTCGGCCTGAGGTTCCACTACATGAGGGTAGAGAGAGGGTTATTGAGGGGTAGCTTGGTTGTGCCCGTTTCCCTCTCATTTTTCCTTCCTATTTTTGATTATACTCTATATTTCTATTTTGTTTCCTTTATAGTCGAAACTTGATGCTTAAAGATCATTTGTTTTCCTTTAGCTATTGATGGACTATGTATTGTACTTGATTTAGTTAGAGCTTACTGAATCATTTGTCATATTTTTCTTCTAAAACTTGCTTGTGTAGACCCCAAGTACAGCAAAGAGGCAACTTGACCTAGTCCTTGAGGCATATATGGTTGAAGCTCTTTTTGTTGCCATGTTTCATGTCGCGGTTGCTACGTTTTTGGGTTTGTTTTGCTTGTGTGGACGTTGTTGGGTTTTCTCTTGCTATAGTTTTCCCTTTTTGTTGAACTGTCGCAGAGAAGTCGACACTTAGAATTGTCAATGGGCTGTGCTGGCACAGCGCAGCATGGCCCAAGCACAACACGCAAAATTTTTCATGCCTGGGCTGGACCCCTAGGTAGTTCGTGCCGTGCCGGCACGACACAAATTCCAGTACGAAATAGTCACAGCTCGGCCCAGCACAAGATAGGCCGCCGTGTTGTGTGGGGGGGATAGGCTGCTAGGTCACAGGGTTAGCTATCGGGTTATGCAGCCGGTGGGGTGAACGGTCGTGTGCGCCGGAAGAGGCAGAACGAGTCGTGTGGCCAGCGGGGGGACTAGCTGCCGGGTCATTGGGCCGGTAGCCAAGATGAACGGTCGTGTGTGCTGGTGGGCGGGAGGGGGCTAAATGAGTTGTGTCACTTGCGGGGGGACGGGTCGTCGGGTCACTAGGCTGGCAGTTAGGGTGAACGGTCATGTGCGCTGGTGCGTGGGAGGGGGTTGAACGGGTCGTGTCACCGGCAGGATAATGGGCCGCCGTGGTGAACGGTCGTGTGCGTAGAAGGAGGCAGAATGGGTCATGTGGCTGGCAGGGGGACTGACCGCCGGGTCATTGAACCGACAACCGGGGTGAAATGTCGCGAAAGGTGCAAGGTGCAAGGTGCGGGAGGACTGGTCGCGCAGGTCACGGCTTGCAAGGTGCAACGCGCCGATGCAATAAGCCAGCAATGGTCAGCATGCTTTCGCCCAATGGGCGGCCCACTTTCGAGCAACGGGCAGCCCGCTTCCGCCCAACGGGTGATCGACTGCTGGGTGAAACGGTCGGCTTCTGCCTCAACGGCTCAACCAAATTTTCTCTATAAATTGAGGGAGTTGGATTTTATTTTTCACCCAACTCACTCTTCATCTCCTTCACTCCAAATTCTCTAAATTCTAATCTCAATTTCTCAAATTTTCTCACTCAAGTCACAAACAATGGCGCACTACCAAGGCCAAAGTTCTGGAGCCTACAGATATCCTTAACAAAACTTTCCTGAAGGTGAAGTAACACCGTCAATGAAGACTATTGGAGCTTCAACTTCAATTGTGCCGTCGAGGAAGTCTCGGAAGAGAGCTTCCATCTAGTCAAAGTACACAATCATGATGAAAACTATGGCGGATGGCACAGAAGAGGAACGAGCCTTATGCAACCTTTGTAATGCTGACTTCTCTTGCAAAACATCTGGCGGTACAGGTCATTTAACTAGGCATATTAGTACATGTGAAAATAGGAATAAGGATAAAACAATTCAAACCCAACTTTCTTTTACTCCTGAGGGTAGTGTTAGTTCATGAACTTATGATTCTGAAAGAGCTAGAGACTTGCATGTTAGATTTATTTGTTCAGAAGATTTACCAATAAGTTTTGGAGGAAATAAACGTTTTGATAATTATATTAATAAAGGATATTGTCCACAATATAAACGTGTATCTAGAAATACTATTAGGTCAGATATTATGATTTCATTTAATAAGCTTAGATTAGAACTTATTAATGTTATGAGTACAATAATGACATGTATAGTATGCACTTTAGATATTTGGTCGGGTAGAACTAAGGATGGGTACATAGTTGTAACTACACATTATATTGATCAAAATTGGACTTTACAAAAAAGATTAATAGAATTTAGAAAAATTCAACATCCACATACTACTGAAACAATTTTTGCAAACATTATGGAAATTTTTGATTTATATGGAATTAGAAATAAAATAGGTAATATAACTTTTGATAATACAGCTAATAATATTGCAACAATACCAATGTTTAAAATTAGAATAAGTCTACCAAATGGTTTTAAGTTATTTCACCAAAGATGTATGTGTCACATAATTAAAATTATTGTACAATTAAGTGTAAAAGAAATTAAAATTTATATTGAACTTATTAGGGATGCTGTAAGTTTTATAACTAGTTCAGGAAAGTGGCAGCAACAATTTGATGAAACATGCGATATTTTTGAAATGCCGCATAAAAAATTCTCTTTAAATATTCAACATAGGTGGAATTTATTATATTTAATGTTAGAAAGTGTATTACCATATGAAATTCTAATAATTTCTTTGTATAATTGTCATCATTGTGATAATTATCAAAAACAATTAACTAAGAATGATTTTAAAATTGTAAAATGTTTTGTTGAATTTTTAAAACCTTTTTATGATGTAACTTACAAACTTAAATATTTCATAATTAAAACATTTTAATTTTAATTTTTCAATTTGTAATTTTTTTTAAAACATTTCAAAACATTGCCATGGGCGTGCATGGGCTGGCCCATTGGTGGTGTGGGCCGTGCTGGCACAAAAATCGTGTTGTACCGGGTCAGCATGTCACGATTGACAAGTCTAGCCATCGCCACCGTCGCCGCCCCACCAACCTTTTTGCGTCCCGTTTTCAAACTGGGCCTAACTCGTCATATCTGAACGTGTAGCACACACATCAGCTCCTTTCAGGTTCGTTTGTGTGAGCATTTAAGTGGAGTAATATGAATTTTATATATTACAATAAAATATATAATTTATGATAAAAATATAATGATTATATTTAAAAAATAATAATAAATAAAAAATGAAAGTTTCGTCATTATCAGAGGAAATTCTGTCATTACAATTGAAATCCTTTCTCCTCCTACAGAAGTTTCACTCAATCTCAAGGAAATTTCGTCCATCCTAGTATTCATCAGACGAAATTTTTCTCGAGTTAGAGAAAATTCCGTCCACCACGTGCATCCACTAGAGGAAGTTCTGCTTAAGTCAGAAGAAATTCTGTCCATCGTGTGCATTCACTAGAGAAAGTTTTGCCCGAACTAGAGGAAAATCCACCAGCTGCATGCATCCATCGAAAGAAGTTTCGTCATGCTTTTTCCTTTGTGTTTTTTTTTTTACTTATGGAAAATGGTCAAATCAAATAAATAATAAAAAAGTTAAAATTATTTAATAAATATACTGTAAAATATTATGATGTACAGTGAATAATGTAATTATATAGTATGAAAATACATAAACAAACGTAGTCTTTGTCGTTTGGAATGGTCAAAACAACCTGAAAATATTCGTTTATCACATGGGTAAATCCTTTGTTAGTCGTACTTGGCGTCTCTTATGTTTCGCTAAACGAACCTGAACTTAACTAGAGAAAAAAGAACGCCGACAGAGGAAGTAGACACGTTTTATGCGTTTCAAGGCATGCGGCTTCCATGCAATATAATGTACAAGAGTTGATAATTAACAATAGAATAGTTGAGATCAAATAACAAATCAGGGAATGAGAAACGCCACAACGAAGGTTATTGCACACTTCAGTATCTACCGCGAACCGGGTGCACTGTAGGATGGGTTAGCTTTAGAAAAGTGAAGAGCAATACCATCATATCGTAACAAGTAATTAAAGAAATATCAATGAATATGTAACGAATATATAGATCAATCAACCTCTCCCAAAAGATAAGTACGATATCATACAATCATCTTTAAGATTCGTTCTTTTTTTTTACTTTTAACTTTCGAAAGTACTTTTAATTTTACGATGATATTTATATTTATCAATCTATTCCTTCTATTATTAAAATTATTTTTCTCTTTCTTTTCCTTTCAAAATTATTTTCCTAAAAATTACTTTTTTTCACTTTCAAGTTACAAAAGTGAAAATAAAACAAAACCTACGTGTGACAAAAAGAAATCTTGAAATCTGCAAAATGGGGAAACCGATCCCACGGAGAAAGGAGAGAAAACATAGGCATCTTGAAGGTGGTGGAAGAAGTGCTATAAATGAATATGTTATGATTTAAATTATAAAAAAATAATACCACCGTCATGCAGGGACTTTTTGAACTTCTGTTGCTTTTATTAATCTGTCTAACTTAGAGTGTATTTATTTAAACGGGAGAAGCGAGTGAAGTAAGGTTTATATTATTTTGAAAAATATATGAATTACGAATTTGATATAATTTTTTAATATAAAATATTAAAATTATTTGATAAATATTATTATAAAATATTATAATACATGATAATAAATAAATATTCATTATAATTACTTCGTAAACAAATGTGACCTGGTAGACACGTGATGGATCTAGGAGGCGGCGAAGCGCTTTGGGCTGGACGAATATTCCAGCTTCTTTAATTAAAAGGACTTGTCTCCACCGTACTATTCTCATTTTTACTTTATTAAAATTAATTAATTAATATAAAAATTTAAAAATAATATAAAAATTTTAATTTTACTTATTAGTTTTATTAAAAGTTATTTTTTCTAACGTATTTTCGCATTTGTGAACTCCTAGTTAGAATATCCTATAAATGTTTTACATGTAGTATATGTAAATTAATTTTAATATTATATAAATTTTACTTTATTAAAATTAATTAACTAATAAAAATATATCTTATAAAATTTTAAATTTATTAGAATAATTATATATTAATAAATATAAAAAATAGAACTTAATATATAAATCAATTTTTTGATTTTATGATAAAATTTACCCCCGCCCCAACATATGTAAGCGCCGTCGGCCCCAACCACATCCATCGATCCCTCCGGCATCACTTCCGGCCGCCAAAGTTGCTCTCCCCATGGCTGCGGCATACGCCTTCACCGCAGCACCCACCAAGCCTTTGCATCCATCGCCGACGACGGCCCCCACCTCCTGTTCTGCTCCGAACTCGACCGTCGTCTCCTCCCTACCCAACCTGTTCGTCCCCAGATACCACCCCAAACTGCAGATCCGACCCATCTGCCGGGCACCCGTCTCCGCCGCGGCAAAGGCAAAGCCCAGGGAGGTTTCCGCGTTGTGGTTCTTCTCGAATAGGAACGAGTCGCGTATGTGGCAGCCACCGTGAGCTACTTGTCATCAAAGATACACTAACCCGATTATGGTGCCTCTTTGTCGCGCAGGTGATGATGGCAAGGTTCAGAAGCTTCACGTGTACGAGATCAACGAGCGGGATCGTGGCAGTCCTGTGTATCTGCCCCTGAGCAAACAAGAGGTCCATTCGCTTGGTGACATTTGCCCCTTCACCAACAAGGTAAATTGATCCTCTTCCTCGATCTTCCACTGGAATCTGTAAAAATTGGGATGTGGGAGGTGTCATTTCAACAAGATTACAATGGAAAACAGCTTCTACGGCTTCGGATCCGACTTGGGTTCACTCTGAAATCTCACCAGTAAGTAGGATCTGGTCCAGTACTAACCTCTACTGAAATCCACAGCTTTACCATGGGAATCTCCAGAAGCGACTGGGGATCACGGCGGGAATCACGGTGCTGATCCGGAACGTGCCAGAGAAGGGGGATTGGTTCGAGGCAATCTACAGCTTCTACTTCGGTGACTACGGCCATCTGTCGGTGCAGGGAGCGTACCTGACCTACAAGGACACGGAGCTCGCCATCACCGGCGGGTCGGGCGTGTTCGAGGGTGCCTACGGGAAGGTCAAGTTGCAACAGATCATCTTTCCCTTCAAGCTCTTCTACACTTTCTACATCAAGGGGGTGAAGGACTTGCCGGAGGAATTGCTCGGACCTCACGTCCCGCCGTCGCCCACCGTCGAGCCCACGCCCGACGCCAAGGCCGCGTTGCCTCGTGCTTCCATTAAAAACTACAGTGATTAGATAACACCTCTCTCTGCAGGTAGCTTTGTTTCTCGCTTTGATTCGTGCGTTTTCTGTTTCTCCAAGTGACACCGATGGGACCTGGTAATTAACGTTGAGTCGAGAAAAATAATGAGAAGAAATTTTCTCGCACTTTTTCTTTTTGCTGCAGCAAAACATTAATTACATTGGGAATGATTCCCCTATCATTCCGAGTGATCTCGTGAGTTTACTAATAAACGTCTCAGATCTTAATGATTTATTAAACACTTCTCTATCATGCTTACTTCTCTTTCAACTCTATCATGCTTACTTCTCTTTCAAGAAGTGGAAATGTGCTTTATCATTATGCTTACTTTGTAGGTATAGAATTGGATTCTTTATTAAGCTCACGTTTGAAAATAAGGTTAGAGTAAGTAGGGTAAGAGTTTATGTTTTGCATATGATTTTTAATTTTAATTTTTTAAATTTTTATTAAATAATCAATGTTAAAGAAACAAGTCTACAAAATTGGTAAAAATTGTTAAATGTATGATTATTTATGTTATTTACATTAAGTGTTATAATAAAAGAATTTGTTATAATTACTATATACATATCCTATTTGGTAAAAGTACCATGCATCATTAACTTTTTAAGATAAAAATTCTATCAAACTTCGTTACCAAACACGACGTAAATAGATGACACACATGTTTATGAAAATTTTCATTGATCCAGTCAATCAAAACTTGCCATCACTTTATTGATCTATATTGCTTAAGGTACTAGTTGGGGATTCAACATACATCATACTTGGTGGAGTGTGTAAGAGCAAGAAAACTAAAAATGTAAAACAATCTATTGGGACAGATTTTAATTCCATCACTAAATGTGACACATCAATTTATTATGACATTATATCCCATATGATCAAAACAATCTATTGTGACATTATATCTTATATGATCTGCCACTATATGTAATATATTGGAATAGATTATAATTTCATCACTTAGTGTAAGTAATCTATCAATATATTTAGCTTTAATGACAGACATAAACGTCAGTCACCATAAGGTATATGATCTATCACTACATGTATTATAAAAAATGACAAATTTTGAAGTCTATCAATTCACATGTAAGTACGAAATTTTACAATGAGATTGTAAGTGTATAGCATCTAATGAAGCACATTGGCAAGTACTACACATCTCCGCAAGGAATTGTGAATCATAAATAAAATTCTAAGGAATATAGTTTACCACACAAAAAGGGAAAATAAGCCTAACAAACTACTACAACAATACATAAATAGGCACTATAAATAATTTACCAAGAGTACAATGCAACCACAAGATTTTCAAGCATATGAACACATGCAAATCACAAGATCTACTTTAGTGGTATGGAAACTTGCTAGTTTTGTTTGTTAATAGAGCTCTATTTTTAGTTTCAACATTAATAACTATGAAAAACTAGAGTTAAGAATAGTTTTGCAAACAATGTAAGAGTTACATAGTAAATTATAAGGTGAGAGTTTGTGAATAAGAGTTTGTACAGTGAGAATGATGCATAAGAGTTTATACAGAGTTAAAGTTGGATTAACAAATATGGCTTAACACTTGCTACAATCTAAGACACTAACAGACCACAACTAATTATACACATAGTAAATGAAGCAAAAATAACCATACATGCAAATGCATCTATTTGCACCCCATGCACGAGCATTGATTTTGAAGTGTACCTTGTCTTTGAGCATTGAAAGTTACTATTAGGTCTAACAATGATTTGGTTGCTTGATCAATTAATCGTTAATTAAATAATCCCAAATTAGTTCCTCAAACATTGATTTAGCCCTCCGACCTTAGTTATTAATTATCAATCCCCAATTTAGTTCAACCCTTATCTCCTTAATTAAGCATTAATTTAATTATTAATCATCTTAATGTAACTCAATCTGGCTTGAGCCTAATTGTACCTTGACCTAGTCCTATGCATGCTACTTGGCATAATCAACTCATAGGTCAATGGAAGGAACTCTAGAGATATAGAAGCATGAGAGCCATCGATCCTTTGGTGTGCCAAAGTTCGATTCGACTTGTGCTAAGTCCTTTTGATTTGACCAACTCCATAGTCAAGTTTGATTGTCCACCCCCTTTAGTCCTACCAACCCCATGTTCTAGTCTGACTATTTATTGGCCGATGCCAAAGTTCAATTTAACTTTTATTTGTGAAGATTGATTCAGCCACTAAAGAGGGAGTGAATAACATGTAATTTTCGTTTTTAAACAATATAAGCAATCACACAGGTTGTAGGAAATAAATAAAAAGGATATTTTATGTAGTTTCCAAAATAGGTACATTCACCTCCAAGCTATACAAGCTTGAACCTAATCAAAACTACTATAATCAATATTACAAATGTGTGTTTCAGGTCAAACACACAGCCCACTTACACTAAAGTATATGGTTGCACTTTCCAACCAACACTTAGGTGTTTAAGGTCCAACATCTCAACTAACAAGAGTTTATGGTCAAACTCCTTAACTAACGACTCTTAATCACAAGGAGTGCACCACTTGAGTTTTATGGTAAAAACTCAAGCAATACCAACTACAATACCAAGAATAGTTAAAGCACTTACAACACTTCACACTTGCTTAGATGATGCTAATGACGAGACTCTGAGTTTTATGCACCTTCAAAAGCTTTGGAATGATCTATAATGAGTGTTGTGAATAGTGAATGTAAGCTTGAAATTTGTTTGAATTTTAGGAGTGCAAAAGGTGTGAAATTTGTTAGACTAGGGTGCTAGGTTTGTGTGGAGATTGCTACAATCTTCATTGGAGAAGCACTGGATTTCAATGGAGGAAGCATCAACAATTTTGGTGGAACACATCAGCATTTTGATGAATGGCATCAACAATGTTGATAGGAATCATCAATGATTTCGGCGAGAGGCATCAACGACTCTGGTGGGAGGCATTAGTGATTCCAGTGGGAGGCATTAGCAACTCCAGTGGAGGGGATAGACGATGCAGTTAAATGCTAACCTACTGAGTTATCCAAATTTCAGTGGCTAGAGTACCAAATTCCGATGGACTTCCATAATTGAACTATCATGATTAGGGTTTTGTTACACTAATGTAGGCAATGTAATAGTTGTCCAGAGAACATATAGTGCAATTGCAATTAGTACCAAAGTATTCTCCTATATTCCAGTACAATTATTACAATGGCAGACTCATGGATAGGGAACTATACTAGCTACCTTCCTAATTTACTGTAGAAATTCTGGGATAAATGATTGGACCATGCAAAATAGAAATACTTTTTTTGTGGTAAGGGAACAGATAACTCGATCTATTTATGTATCGATTCTGATGAGGTCCTAAGTTACAGCAGATTTTTAAACTTCATGAACATGCATGAGTAGAAATTGATCAGTATGTTATAAGCATGCCTTTGAAAATTCATAACTTTCTAACCTTACATCACAAAAATGCAAACAAGGGTGCATATGAAAGGTCATAAAATATGTTAACAAGGAAAAACACACAACTAAGTTTTTAATGCCCAGATAACTACATATTTGCTGATTCAACACGGGTTCAAGTTCAGGAACTGATTTCTGAATTGCGCTCGTGTTTGAACTTCAAAAATACATAAGTATTAATCCACTAATCAGAATAATACATATAATGGTGCATATTGAAGATCACGAAGTCACTTAATGTATAAAACTGTGGAATTAAAATCTAGTATTACCTGTTAGAGAAGTAATTCTTGCATATATTTCATTTGACTTCTCATTTCAGCCATTTTCGCTTCGAATTGATGCATTTTATTACTATTAGCTTGCTTCTCATTGTCATCTACTAACATATAATGTTGTGTTGATGATTTGCATAGATTTCTGCCTAACATCTGTGATGGAGTGGGATCTAATCCCAATCCCTGTACTCGACCACGCGTTTCTTTGCCAAGCACTTGTGATAAAATATCAAAATCGGCAATGTTTGAAATGCTTCCTTGATCTTCAACTTAGTTTTGTTTAAATCGTTGAATTTCATCCTACACAACATGGATAATAAAGATGATAAAAAACAAATATAATAACTGAAAAAATAATTGAAAAAATAATGACAAAATTCATACCACTTGTGATTGTGATACAAGATTAGTTATACTTCCATCTTTTCCTATTCTACTCATGACATAAAGTTCACTTCTATTTAATTGAACACCAGTTTTCTTTTTCTACATGATTATTATGTATAAATACTTAGTATATATTCAAAAAAATTATAAATTCGAATTTTAAATACAACATGTGTTACTTACATGTTCATGAGCTAATTGAGCAAAACTTTTCTGGTCGACGTGATGCTGTGATTGAAGCATCTCTCGATTATCCTTATTTTTATCACTTTTTGATCGCATAAGCAACACAAAAAAATTGAATATAAATAATTACACTACATATCCAACTATTATAAATTCATATCATTAATATTTTGAATATAAATAATTTTGAATAATACCTTGAATTCGTTAGAGTCCCAATAATATTTTAATTCACACCATTGATCTAGTATGACGTGATAATCACTTGGTGGATCATTTTTATTCTTGCTTTTAATGTATTGTTGCCGCAATTTATATTTCCAATTCCTCCAATCTTTACATAAGGACCTTATTATCCATACTTTTATTGGTCCTTCTAGCGACAACTCGAATTTTTCCTATGAAATCATTAAAAGAAGTTAAATTGAATATGATGTAATATAACTATGAACATGAGATCAATGAATTTAAAAAAAAGTGAAAATATACCAAAATTTTATGAAACATGTCTTCTTTATTTGTATCAGGCATGTGATGCCAATCATGAATCATTATTGGCAATATTTTACCTCTTTTTGCTATAAAGCTGATATAAACAGATAATCGACCTCCTTCCCTTTCTATGGGTTGGTGCATTTTATTGAGTGATACTATAAATTTTTCTCTTGGCATTAATCTTTCAATTTCAACCAAGAGTGTAAGTTCTCTTGTTCTTCTTCCACTAGGTGTAGCATTTTCTTCACTTGTACTTACCCCCTGCTCATATTCCTTAGAATGGTGAGATGACATTTTCTTCTTTTTCTATTGCAATATTAAAATTAAAAATTTCAAATACAACATAAAACATGAAAAATAGTTCTAACAAGTAGCAAATTAATACCCCTAACCTAACAAATATTAGAAATTAATAAATTTTTTACATGTAGAAATTAATAAATTTCAAAGATACTTTTTATCAAGAAGAACTTAAAAATTTAGAACATGCATTCAAAAATTGCAATTCAGATTAACATAACTTTTCAAAAATTATAGTTCATCAAAGTCATAACATTTGAAACTTTTAAATTTACTATCATATCCAAGGAACACACATTTATGTCATTTAGAACTTAACTTATCTTTCCTATAATCTTTAAGCATAGGGTAACAATTGTGGTCAAAACATTTCAAAATATCATACTTAATAATTCTAACCATTTATCATTTTAGACTTGAAAATTGTTTTCAGCATATAATCACGTCATGGGGTTTCATAAAATAAAAAGAATACATTTGTTAACAATAAACGCATGCATATATGGCAACGAACATAAACATTTAGAAAACTAGCAACCTGAAATTTCCATCTCTTGAAATCTGCATTATCACCATTACTTCTGAAAATTATATCGAACTCTACACATATCTAAATGCAACAAATGATGGTTTGTATGAAAGCTTAGACACCCTACGAACTCATCAAAATCATAAACAACAGGTCCGTTACCTAGACCAGCACCAAAAGAAATTCTCAAATCTCATTCTTACAACAGTTCTGCAGTAAAAATAAAAAACGTCTTCAACTTCAAAAATCCATAACTATTTGAAGAAAAATCGGAATTTCAATCTTAAATATGCATTGGAAAACTCATTCACCATACGTTCCAAGGAAAATGCTTGCAAAATAAGATCAAATCTTGTGTAGCTCCAGATTTCACAGCAGTTCAGCCATATATACATTGTCTACACTAAGATCATCATTTCGATTCCAATAAAAATTCTTTTACCACCACCACTTAGGTATACTTTCAGCTCATGTGGTGACTATTTTTAAAAGAAATCAGAAAAAAAAGAAAATAAAATGTAATAAAAAAAAGGAATACGTTCAACAAATAGAATTTTTGAAAACCATAAAACCATTAAAACACCAAGCTTCCCAAACAAGGAAAATGCATGTAAGGATCTTAACAGAAAATCAATGCACTCAACTACTAATTTAGCCTTTGCAGATTTCAGCATGTTTTCCGACTTCGAAAATTCATATCAGAAAAAATACATGCTCAATTTTTGCTCAAAAAGACTCGTTTCAAAGATTGAAGCATCTACTTTCAAATAAAAATCATGGGAGTTGCATCTGAATACAGGTGTGGTTGCAGTTTCAAGAAGAAAATCTCAAACTGCACAGTTCTGCACAGAAAACTGCGCAACACCACCTGCTTTAAAAATTCAAAACTTTGAAACTACACAACCAATTTCTTCATATAAATACTCAAATGCAAGATTAGGCTGTGTACTTTCACAGAAAAATTTCCAACACTGGTGTCAAACACTGATGCAACTGCAGCTTTGTCTAAAAGATCTTAGACAGAACAGTGTTACATAGAAAACTGCAGAAATGCATCATCTTTAAAAATTCATAACACCTTCACGACACATTGAAACAAGGCATTCAAACTGTCCATTTAAAGCTCAAAAACCACTGTTAATGATAAAAATACTGAAAAATATGATCTCCAACCTCAGTGACAGCAGACTCAATCTTTGATATTCTTCTCAAAATACTGACTTCTACAAGATGACAATACCTCAAATTACTGACTTCTACATTTAATTGAACTTAAATATGAAAGAAAATATTACCAAGATGCTCTGCAATGAAAAACAAAACTTCAATCATCAACAACCTGAAAATTATTGAAGTAGTTGCCTTTGCATAGCATTCAAGGACAGCAGGTTGGAAAACCTCAAAACCAAGGACCTCAGAAAATAATAAAGCATCAGTTTATATGAAATACAATAAAAAAACTAACCATAAGTCATTAACATCAAATAAAATATGAGTGATTTAAAGGTGGTTTGTATCTCCCGGAAATAGAGAAAATGGAAAATTGAAAAATATAAGCTACAACCAAGTAAGTTAACTACTAAATAATCCCAACATAACAGGAATGATAAATATGCAAACCATCATCAAATAAATTACTAAAAATTAAATTATTTTAGTAATATCATTTTGTCATTAACATCAAATAAATTACACCACATCATCTTCATCATCCTATTCCATGTTATACAAATCTCTTGGATTATAAGAGATAACTGCATGTCACCCTTTTTCAATAGGATCAGCAACATAAAATACATATTGAACTTGAGATGCTAATACAAAAGGATCATCATTATAACAGCAATCAAAGTTGACCAAAGTAATATTAAATTCATCTATCTTAATGGCCGATCACCAACACCATAATCAACCCAATCACATTTGAATAATACTACACTTCTATTAATGACATAAGTTAATGATATGATATCATTAATAATATTATAATACATCACATCTCCTTCTACTGGATTTTTGTCTTTTCCACTGGCAAAGCATGATGTTCTTGTTTTTATACAAACACCACTATTTTGAGTGTTTCGTTTATGTTCAACATCCTTTGTGTGAAATCAAAATCCATTGATTACACAACCTTTGTAACTTCTTACATGTGGATTTGGACCACATGCTAACCATCTAAGCTTATTAGATACGTTCTCCATTTTTTCTTCCTACATGATTCGCACCTACATGACAAAAATAACATTAACTTGTGATATACCACAAATTTGTATTGAGACATGGTACATCAATAAGCTTCATACTGTGTTACATACATATTATGCAAACCATTCTGGAAATTCTGAAGAATGTATTTGTTTCACTTCCCACACACAGGCACAACAATGTTGCGATCTTACAAGTTGGAAATGTTCCCTACATCAAATATGACGATCAATGTTAATAATATTAATTAATATATACCTTAATGAATTAAATTACAACAAAATTCATCAATCTCTCATTACAATTGTCAAGAACAGTTCGATGTGTCAATTGTAATGTGTGATAATCCAAATCATGCAATACTTCACCACCTAAAAATCGAGCACTTTTGGCAAATATGTCCCATCCTTCATTATCGTGTATTGTATCTTGCAAATCATCATTTCTTGAAGCTTTATTAAATATTGTTGAACACTTTGCAAGTATCTTGAACAAAATATCATAGACTCCATAGCTAGATAGCTTTCAGCAATTGAACCTTTTAGATGATGTGTATTACGTACATACGATTTTAGTTTGGCAAGATACCTACGCATAGCAAGACGTTAATGTGAATTTCAATAAATATTTTAAAAGTAAGGGTAACGTCTTCATTACCTTTCTATTGGATACATCCATCTATATTGCATAGGTCCTACCAATCTTGTTTCTTTTGCTAAATGAATAGGTAAATGTACCATTATATTGAAGAAGGAAGGTGGAAAAATTGCCTCAAGTTTACATAAACATTCAGCAACTTCGTCATCCAAGGTGACAAATTTCTCAACAGTTGCATTCTTTGAACATAAATCATTAAAAAAATTGCATAATTGGATAAGTGCAACACTAACGCTGTATGGCAAACATCTCCTCACCGCAAGAGGAAGTAATTGCTACATTAGTATGTGATGATCATGACTTTAAAGTCCTGCAATCTTCTTGAAGTCAATATTAATACATCTAGAAATGTTGGAAGCATAACCATCAAGAACCTTAACTTGCTTAAGAACCTAACAAAATAACTTCTTTTGTGTCTCATTCATTGTGTAACATGCATCTGAAATGTGTCTTGCATCATTTTTATCAATGTGTAAAGAACTTCTAATACCCATTTTAGCCATATCTAGATGTGCTTCTTTTTTATCTTTAGTTTTGCCTTCTATCCCAAATAAAGTTCCTATGATTTTGTTAGAAACATTTCGTTCGATGTGCATCACATCCAAATTATGTCGTATAAGTAATGTTTCCCAATATAGTAAATCAAAGAAAATACTTTTCTTCTTCCAATTAAAACTTTCATCACTGCTTTCAATCATTTTTCTTTTATTGGAAGCAACATCACCCTTGCCTAGGGTGAAAGTAAGGCTGTTAACTTCAGATAATACTTGTGAACCTAAAAGTGCTCTTGGTGGTAACCTTTCTTCAATTGTCCCATCAAATAATGATTTATTTGTACGATATTTATGATCATCTGGAAGAAATCTTCGATGCCCCATATAACAATACTTTTTTCTATGTTTCAATCTATGAGAACGTGTAAATTTATGACAAGATGGACATGCATATGCTCCCTTCATACTCCAACCAGATAATATAGCATAACCTAGGAAATCATGTATGGTCCACAAAAGTGCAACATGCATTTGAAACACCACTTTCTTTGATTTGTCATATGTTTGTACACCTTCAACCCATAATTCTTCAAGTCATCTACTAATGGTTGCATGTAAATATCAATAGCAACACTAGGTGAAGATGGCCCAAGAATAAGCAATGACAACATCATGTTGTGATGTTTCATGCACATCCATGAAGATAAATTGTAAGGAATAAAAATGATCAGCAAAATACTATACTGAGTAGTCATTGTTCTAAAAGGATTAAATCCATCAGAAGCTAACCCCAACCTAACATTATGAGGTTCCATACTAAAAGAAGCATGAATTTCATCAAATGTCTACCACGCTAGAGAATCTGCAGGATGCCTCATCACATTATCGTTTGTGTGCTCATTAAACTAGCTGTTTTGGATGACATGAATAACCTTTGTAATCTTGGAATAATTGGAAAATACCTGACAACTTTTACTAGAGTTCTTTTCTTCTTGGATTTATAGCTTTGGACATGAGTATTAGACATGATTTCTTTGGTTTTCCATCTTGATTTGCCACACTTTGGACATGAGTCTAGATTTGCATTGTCTTTCTAGAATAAAGTGTGATCATCCTCGCATGCATCTATTCTTTTATAATGAAGACCCAAGTTTTTAGTCATCTTTTTTAACTCATACATATTACTTGGTAAATTTGTCATTGGGAAAGTATTCTTAAGTAGTCCCAACAACATATCAAATGTGTTGTTACTCCACTGACCCAAGCATTTTATATGAAACAATTGAACTATAAAAGTTAACCTTGTATACTTTTCACATCTTGAATTAACTCTTGGTTAACATCATCCAAACTATTATAAAAGGCCTTGATGTTATCATTTTCATCTTCAACACTCTTGTCTTTCTTCAAAACCTTGTATCATGTCATTAATGTCTTCAAACATCTCATTCAAATCATTACAATCATGATGATCTATTACAACATTGGCATTATTAGCAACTACATTGGGAATCTGAACTTTTTTTGATGCAACTTCTCCATGATAACACCATGTTGTGTAATTTTGAAGAATCTCATTCCAAAATAAGTGTTCATGTACAATTTTAGGATCTTATAAGAGTGAATTAACACATTTTAAACATGGACACTTGATCAATTTATCATGAGATCCATGAATCTTAGCAAATTCAATAAACTGTATCACTCCTCTCATGTATTGTATAGTATCCTTGTAATGACAAAATTATTTTAATATAATAATCCAACTTATTCAATTACTTTTTTCTATCAATAAATGATTCCTTAAAAAATCTTGTAATTAATACCTCCGCATTCCAATCCAAGCTTTATCCATGACTTGATTATGAAATTGTTAGAAATTTATTACAACTGCACACTTTCAAAAATAACCAATAAAAATAAGTTAATAAACATTCACTTTCACATACACAAACATTCAAAATCAATTTCAAAAGATTTTGAATGATTCACATCCAAGGAATTTATACAAAATCAATTTTTATTTTATTATTATATATATTGCATTATTACAGTTCTGAAATTATATATTTTCATGATCTAGAACTAAAGTGAATATCCTTGAAATTATATGTTTTCAAACAAGTTAGGCATGATAAATATGTATGCTTAGCTTGAGGGAGAGTATGACAAAGACGTAAGTTAAATGGATATCCATATACATAAGATTCATACAAACACAATAAATATATTTGTTGCTAATAACTAACAACACAATTATATGAAATAATCATATTCACATCTAGGTGACTTGATTCAGACATATGGATTAAATTTTTTACATATAAAATGTCATGTCAATGTGAAGAAATCAAACAAAATAATATTTTTGGATACAGATTTCCACATTTGGATATTTGAATTTTTGTAAGATTTAGATAGGTCAAGTCTAAATTTTAAGTGTTTGGCAATAATATTGATAATACAAGTACGGATATCATCCACATTTGGATAAATTAGATAAGGATTCATCTATTTCAATATTAATCAAAGGAATTCGGATTATCTAGATATTAAACAGATACGGTTCAGATATGAGTCTATTTAACTCAAATCTGCTCCATTTACACCTCTACTTACAGCAGTTAGTCAAACAGAGATTCATGTATCTAATGTTTTATATTCTTCAAATAATGGATGATTGTGAAATAATACATCAATATGATTGCTAATAATTAGTTAACTAACCTACCTACCGTACAGTTCCCAGGAAGTAGCCCTCAGCAAATATGAGGTACTAGCTAGTTGCAATATAGAGCCAGGAATTGGATTTGGCTGTGCACCAAAGTTATAGCTACAAAAAAATTAAAAACATACAAAAAACTTGAGAAACACAGATCTATACTTACTGTGTGTAATGAGGTCTATGAAGAAGAAAAACATGGTTGGAGAGAAGGGAGCTTCTTCCTGGCGGGACGGTGGCAAGGAGGACGTGCGGAGAGGGCAACAAGATGATAGTGAGACAGCGATAAAGAGGACACGTGAAGAGGGTAGCGAGACGGTGAGGAGGGTTTTCGTAGAAAAGGAAGTCACGCGGGAAGAAGGGGAAGGCACGGGTTTTTATCTTGCCAAAGACATTTGCAAAAAGTCGTTACTAATAATACTCATTTGTGATAACTAAAATATAGTAGTCGTTACAAAAATAATCTTCTATCTTATTAAAGTTTGTTATAACATTTGTTGCGATAATCTTTAAAAGTTATCGCAAAAGATGTTATTTGTAATGACCAAAATAATATGAACATCACAAATAGTTAATTTTCTTGTAGTGATTGCTTCAAGTCTTGAACTTACCTCTTTTCTAGGCACGATGACCACCGTCGTCCTCGATCTCCTCCACCAAACTCCACCGAGATAACGACGACTGCACAACCACCGATCGAACAGCACACCGCCAGATCGGCCAAACAGCAGCTAGGTACCCATAAAACAGGGGCAAGTAGTAGTGGCTGCTCGGCTGCGTTCCAGCGTGAAAAAGCACCACAACAGTAGTAGTGCTTGCTCTTTCCGGTGTGTTAACGGATCAGCCTTTTGAGCCACCATCGCGTGTAACTTTTCGGCCGAATGGCGCCCGAGATAATTCATGTTAAGTCTTCGAACTTATTGCAAATTTGACATTAACGGGGGGATGGGTTTGTGCATTTAAAAATATGAAAAATTGAAAGAATAATAAATTAAATTTTTTATGATTTCTTACGATTTTTTATACTTTTTAAAAATACAAACTCTCCTGAAAGTATGTTTGTATACGTCGAAATCATGGAAAAGAAAATAATAAGAATTTAGGAAATGGTGAGAAATGGAAATAATGAGATTTGACTAAAAATAGTAAAAATGTGATGTGTTTGTAGAGTAAAAAGTTGCAAAAAATCAATAATGTCATGATTTGTAATAGCTGCAGTAGATTAAGATTTTCTCTAATTTCATAAGGAGAGGGTGATGAAATAAAGCATGAGAAATGAAGTATTAAAACATTATGATGAGAAATGCTAAGAAATAACTTTCTCATCATTTTCTGTTTAGCACAAACAAACATCAAACTTTAGTCAATAAGAAATAATTTTTTCATGATTTTCTTTCTTATAGATTTTAGATGTACAAACATACCCTAAATTTTGAAAGAATTAGAACGATTATCATATTTCCGTGCAAGCGGAAGCTTAAGGGGTTTAGGTCCATGCCAATAGCACGATTATTCTTAAATTGAAGATTAGAGAAAGATTGAGATTTATTTAACAATAATGCAAAAGTAACATTAGCATACGCGTCATCCTACACGGCTAACTCTTTTGCAATCAACAAAGAGTGAAACTCTTCTACGTACACTAATAACATGAGATTTGGCAAGCAGAGAGAGGAGGCAAAAGAAAATAGAAAAAACCTTAATTAGAAATGGAAAAAATAACGTTATAGTGACTTAACCCAAAGACAACGATCACTCTAAAAACTAGACGGGGATCTTCAAACCACAATAGCGATCATCAAAAGACACAAATCCAAATGAAAACAATGCAATGTGGATATGCTTATGTTTGTATGTGCTGAATATTGTTAAATATAAATGTATGTTGATGTTAGATTGTGCAATAAATGTATACCAATTTTAAGTCGTATTCAGGAGTATATTTTGAATAGTCTACGCTCGTACTCAGGAGCATATTGAGTAGTTTAAACTCCTACTCATGAGCATATTTGAGCAGTTTAAACTCCTACTCAAGAGCATATTTGAGTAGTTTAAACTCCTGCTCAGGAACGAGGTTTCTATCTTACGAGTAGAAGGGTTTCAAGAATCTGCCATTAAGGGGCGAATAAGGGTGCTCCCTGTTGCGGTTGGAGAGGAGATATGTCCTGTGATCATAAGCTTGTTCGACCACATATGGACCTTTCCATTTGGGGTCGAGCTTCTTGACCTCTATGTGCACCATGTAGTCTTTGGTGGTGACCATTACTAAGTCACCCTTCTTATAGGCTTGGGCGTATACCTTTTTATCAAAGGCTCGTTGCATGCGAGCTCAGTATAACTCCAAATTTTGTTGTGCTTTGAGTCACTTTTCGTTGACATCCAGCAATTCCTCGAGCCTTGTCATGACATTCAAGTCCTCGGTGATTTTAGTCATGAGCGCTACACGTAGCGTGGGTATTTCGATTTCCAATGGCAACACTCCTTTTGCCCCATAAACCAAGGACTATGGGGTTGATCCGGTCGGCATTTTGAAAGTGGTCCTATATGCCCACAATGCTTCATGCATTCTATCATGCCAATCCTTCTTGTGTGTGTCCACTATCTTGCCAATGATAGTGCAAGGGTCTTATTGAACGCCTTTGCCAAACCGTTGGCCGAATGATTATATATGGTAGAGTAATTCCACTTTATTGCATACTTATCGGCAAACCAATATACTTTTAGGTTTTTAAAGTTTGTGTCATTATCTAATCGAATCCTATTTGGCACGTTGAACCGGTGTATGATGTTGTTCGTGAAAAACTTCACAACTATTTCAGTTGTGACATTTTGGAGGGGTACCAGCTCTACCCACCTGGAAAAATAATATATGGTGGCCAATATATATTTGAACCCATTGGAGGATGGGTTGAACGGCCCGACAACATCTGTCCCCCACTCAACGAACGGCTAGGATGCCACCATTGGGTGTAGTGGATTGGGAGGTCTGTGAAAGATATTCCCGTGCTCTTGACACTTCACACATCTCTTGGCATAATCTATGTAATCTTGAGTCATGGTTGGCCAGTAGTATCCCAACAGCTCCACTCTATGCCACATTTTTGGTCCGGCTTGATGTCCTCTACAATCTCCTGAGTGAACTTCATGTAGAACTTGTTGAGCCTCTGTTGGTGAGAGGCAACGTAGGTAGAGAGGATTTTGCATCCCTAGAGCTCGACGATACAACGTATCATTCTTGTATGTATAGGTAGGCAACCTTCTTTTAAGTTCAACACGATCGGCCTTTTCTGTGGGTATGTGACCATGCTTGAAAAAGTAAACGAAGATTTGTCGCCAATCTTCCTCTAGCTGGGCTTCATCTACTGTCATCACCTACAATTCTTGAATTTCTTCTACTTTGGAGTTGATTGAGCTAGGGAGGAGTCTACGATCTTTAATGATTACTTCAGCTTCTCCTTCAGGTGGTAGCGTGAGACTGGTAGCTAGTTTTGCTAATGCATCAGCATGAGTGTTCTCACTTCTCTAGATAGGGATGATCTCTACGCTATTGAATTTATTGATCAGGTGTAGAACCTTTCTGTGGTAAGCAACCAACTTCTTCTCACGGACTTCATATATGCCATTCACCTACCTAATGACGAGAAGGGAGTCATCGTACACCTTGAGTCTAGTGATGTCCATTTCCAGAGTGATTTCTAGCCCGATGATTAAGGCTTCATACTCTACTTGATTGTTGGAGATCTCGTCAACTAGCGTGCATGAGAAGTGAATGATACTTCACTGTGGAGTGAGGAAGACGATCCCTGCCCCAGTGCGCAAGACTTGTCCATCATGTGTGTTTTCGACAAGACATGCCCCATTAAAATAGAGTTCCCACTCCTCTACAGGTTGGTACTCGATAGTCATGATTTCCTCATCTGGCAAGTTAGTGGCTAGGGGCTCGTCTATTGTTGCTGGGTGAGCTGCTAAGAAGTCAGCTAAAGCTTGTCCCTTGATTGCTCTACATGGGACATATTCTATATCGAATTCCATCAGCAACATAGTTCATTTTCTGATCCTTCTAGATAAAGTGGGTTGGGTCAATATATATTTTAGTGGGTCTACGCTGGAGATGAGTTGAACCTTATGTGCCAACATATAATGATGCATTTTCTTGGTAGTGAAGACTAACGCCAAGCACACCTTCTCAATTGCTAAATATTTGAATTTGGCTCCAATCAAACGACAACTGAGGTAATATAAGGCTCATTCTTTGCCTTCTTCAGTTTTTTGCTCCAACAATGCTCCTAAGGAAGTCTCCTGTGCTACAATATAGAGGAGGAGAGGTTTCCCTTTTTCTGGAACTCCCAATACCGAAGGGTTGAGTAGGTATTCTTTGATGTTATTAAATACTTTTTGGCATTCAACATCCCACTCGAACTTGACTACTTTCTTCATTAATCGGGAGAACAATTCGCATTTCCTCAAAAGGTTGGTGATGAAACGACGTATATAAGCTAAACGCCCTTGTAGAGACCTGAGTTGCTTGAGATTTCTTGGTGGAGGCAATGCTTGAATAGCTTTTATCTTCACAAGGTCTACTTCAATGCCCCAGTTTGACTACAAAGCCTAAGAATTTCCCGCTAGTAATTTCAAAGGTGCACTTAAGCAGGTTCATCTTTAGGTCATATTTGCATAACCTTCTGAAGATGATTTCTAAGTCTACAAGGTGATCCTTCTTATTCTTCGTTTTCACAACCAAGTCATCAACATAGCATTCGACTTGTTTATGTAAGAGAACACTGAAGATACGGGTCATAGTCCATTGGTACGTTGCCCTGGCATTCTTGAGACCAAACGACATGACTATTGCTTCCACCTCAACACTGCACCTTGTAATTCTTTTTTTATATAAATTGTGTGTGCGAAATATTTCAATTCACTACAAGTGCACGGGTTCAGATGTAATTAGTGTGCAAGTACGGGTTTGTCCACAAGGATTAGTTTTTGCTTGGTGTTTAGCTGAATTGGTGACTTCAATTAAGTGAAACAATTGATTAAATATCTTATAAGCAATGTCACGGTTGCCTTGTTCCAATTAACCCCTAAAATGGTCTTTAAATACCGATTGTGTTACACTTTCCAAAGAATTTTACTTCCAAATATTTAATTTTTCTTAAGCTTTAACAGTATATCCTTCAGTTTGCATAAAATTTAACATTCTACACAAAAGAAGCACTTAACCCTCAAGGTAGCTCATGAGTAAACATCTCTACTTTCAAACTTACACGTGGGTAGTGTGATAATTATGAGTTTTAGATGTAAAAACAACACGATTCAAATTGGCTAAAACTTCTAAGAATTGAATGATTATATTTTTGATCTTTTTATATATTTCAAAACACAACACACAATACAATGTAAGAAACACAATACAATATAAACTTGTAAAAGTAAGAATGCAACATTCAACATTACAACAAATATAAAAACATATTCTAATTACCGTAACTAAGTTGATAAAGTGTATGATTGTAGATTTGAATGTCGTTATAAAAACATAAAGTAAAATAAAGAAAATAAAAATGAAAAAAATACCTAATGCTTCATTGTAATTCCTCCATTCGAAACTTGCTTAGGCTGGGAACTTTTCTTTGTCTTTACTTCCATTCCACCAAGTCGTCAATCTGGTAGGCCTTCCTTTCAACCTTGTAGTGAGATTTTGGGGCATTAATTTGCAATTACACCAAGGAACAGAGGAGTAAGCAACTGGCGTTGAGAGTTTCTCCTTCAAAGATATGCTCAGGTTGAGAAAAAAATAGCAAATACACTATGCGAATGGTTGGAGAAGAGAAGGTCGTCAATCTCCTCTCAGAAGAAATGAGTGGGTGGAGGATGGAAGATGGAGAAGATGGAAAATGCTCTGTAAATTGTGGATGAAGGAAGAAGAGGGGGGGTTTAATTTCAAGGCTACGAGACTGTTTTATAGATGGGAGGATTGGCAGTTCACAAGTTGGTAGTTAACAAGGGCATGGTGCACGTCCGGACATGTGAGACATCCCATGCAATCCACTACTTCAGCTTGTCCATCCACATTCTTCATGGTAGAGTTGTAGCTGAATTAATATTTAATTCTGCTTTGTTACGTAATTCCTACAGTTACTTATTTAATTTCCCTGCAAATACTCAAAAAATACCTTTCGTGAAACGCATCATATTATAGGAGAAATAATTCATAACATTTAGATCTTAACTGTAATTGCAATTGCTTTAATATCAATGAAATTCATTGCACATAACAAATAGAGTACAGGTTCGAGGGTAAACCAGTTTACCCTCACGTAAGTTCGTGGGTAAACCCTTAACGCTCATAGAATGGTCCGAGGGTAAACAGGATAACTCACCGTTAAGTCTGTGGGTAAACAGCTTAACCCTCGGACTTGCATTTAAGCATAAATCAGGAGGTTTTCTTTGTATATTAATCATTCTATTAGCAACCTAAAAAGTCAAATGTCAATCATTCATTCCTTTATCAATAGGTAATAAACATAAACATAATTAACGACTCAAAACGTAATTCATGCATCATTAAAGTGAATAATCGTGCATATTGCTCAAAAGTATAGTTAACCTTGTAATCATCATAATTCAATGCAAAATGCAAATAAAACTCATTAAAACACATGAATTAATATCAATAAAATGTAGACTTTTTAGTCTGAACAACTGTGTAACAGAAGATTCCCTTTAGAATCAACACATACCCTCACTTGTCTGTTCTTCTTGTGGACAAGAACTATGTTTGATAGCCACTTGGTGTTCATAACTAGCTCGATGAAAGTTGCACCAATCAGCTTATCAACTTCTGCAATAACCATATCTCTGATCTCATGGTGCATGCGTTGCGGTCCTTGCTTGAGTCCAGGATGTTCAAGATCCAAAGAGAGTCAATGTTCAGCTATCTCCCTGTTGACTCCAGGCATTTGCTTGTAATTCCAAGCAAAGCAGTCTTTGTTTCATCTGAGTAGATCGATGTATGCTTCTCTTTCATTTGACTGTAGGGAAGCACTAATAAACAAAGGTTTGGGTTCTTCTTTTGTGCCCATGTTGATCTCTGTTAGGCCATCGACTATTGGTTGCCCCCTCGCTTCCATCTCTCGGGGGGCTGGGAGGAGCCCCTTACTTTCAGTTTCTTGTAACAAGATTTCTTCTCCTTTAGAATTAGTGTTCACTTTTGAATCTACCATCTCTGTTGTCAGCTGCTCTTGTTGTGTCTTCATGTGCTCCTCATCAAATGCTAGGGCTACCATGATGTGCATTGCAGAGACTTTCAATTGATCATCTTTTATCTTTTCTTCCTTTTGTCCTACACTATGGTAATCATTTTTTCTGCGTGTAGTAATGTTCCCCTTCTTATCTCACGGGGTCCAGACTTGCCAATGTTTTTGTTGTCATCACTTTTTATAACCTCCAGTGGGATGGACTATGGTCAGCAGTTTCTCCAATTTGGGGTGGATGTAAAAATTTTCTTCACTTGCATCTCCTTGTTCATCAGAGCTGGAGGTGGCCTTTTCTTGGACCACGTCCTTTGGCTCAAGCTTGTAAAATACCATCTTAGGGTTGTTTCCTTTTGGTGGGACCACAAAGATCTTTAATGGCTTTATTGTACTTGCTTCACGCTTTTCTAGCAACTTGAACACCCTAGGGGTGACAGACATGACTGTCTTGTTATCTATTGGGATCACTAGGAGTTGTGGGGATCTAGGGATGATGTTGAAGACCGATTCATCCTCTTCACTGCTACTCGAGTCTTCTACCAGTGTGATGGCCTTTGTGGGCTTTTTAGCGGTCACCTTGGGATGTTTCTGCTCTATTTGTTTCCGGTGAAATACCTGGAATTGTGGAAGTGAACTTCGTGAGCATCGAATGGCTTCTGTTCTCTGAAATATTGATACACTCGACCATCTTGGATATACTTGAAGCACTGGTGTTCTGAAGAGGGTAGAACGTGATTTCGGTGCATCCATGCTCTCCCAAGGAGGGCTTTGTACGATGTAACTGCATCGAGCACATAAAACGTTGCCTTAGTTTCGAATTTACCGAAGCCCACGCAAAGGGTGATGACTCCTACCGGCTTTTGCATATGTTGATCGAATCCCTAAACAACTATGTCTGGAGGGAAGAGCTCTACCTTAGAGACAAACAATCTAGTCAAGGTTGTTATGGGCATTAAGTTCACCGAAGAACCCTGATCAAATAGGATCTGATTTATAGGGTGTCCTTCAATATGTCCCTTGCAGTATAATGGTCGGTTGTGCTCCATGTATTTCAGCAACATATCATTCCACCCAAAGAAGATGGGAGGGTGCTTGTTTCTTGCAGAGTCCTTCATTTCAGCCATGTGTGCTTCACAGATGTTTGGTTCTATCAGTGCTTGCATGAGAGCCTGTTTCAGTTCTAGGGACAGTTGAAGTGCATCATGCACACTCAATCGCACTGGAATCTTCTTTAAATGGGTGACGATGTCGTAATTGACTTTACTTGGACGAGTGTTTGGCTTTTGTCCTATTTCACCCTTATTCTGATTTGCCAGCAAAGAATTAGACGTAGAAGCCTCAACCTCCTTTAATGCTGGCTTGGGGGTCTCCCCAGAAGGGATGGTTTTTCCCTTGCGAAGGGCAATGAAGTTGGTTTTCTTGCAATCACTATCATCAACTTCTTCCTTCCACAATGAAGATGGAATTTCTTCTTCATCATCTGCCACCTCTTCATTCTCTGGGGAGCACGTCACCATGCGACATTCATGGATGACATAGTCTTGTGCTGAATTTCTCGGGTTAGTCTACGGTATGTAATCACGAATAGTGAATAGTTGATGGTCTGCTTGTTGATATTCATGTAGGCTATTGATCAACTTTTGGAGCTTCCGGAGGTGGGGAGGTGGCCTTCTACGTAGTCAAGTTGCTGCCTTCTTTTCTTTCTTTTTCTGCAACCTTTGGTATTGTTCTATGATGATCCAAAAATCCTTCGAGGGCTGCTTGGGGAACTCAGGCTACCTGGCTACTCTACTTTGGTAAGGGATTTGAGTCGGCTCCTTCTCTTTCTTTTGTCATGTGACATGCTGCCACCCTTCATTGTCGTTATCTTCATGATCAGTAGTGTTGGTCTCATTGACCTGGGAATGCATAATTTCAATGACCATTTTTCCTACTTCCAATTTCGTTGACACCGTCATAGACTCATTGCTCTCTTAGCGAGGTGAGGTGAGTAGTTGATGTGTCTACCTCACTTTGATTGTTAAGAATCGGCAGGTCAACAAGCATTCGGGGTGTTTACATCGTGTTTGTTGGCTCTCACAAGACGAGTCGATTTATCCACTCTACCATTTCTTCCGTCGTTAGGGTGATAGGGATGATGAGAACGACGTTGACCACATTTGCTGTCGGTTGCTCTATTGACGAATGCGGTTGCGATGGTTGGACCTTGGTGAAGTCGGTTAACTCAATCTCCCCCCTTTTGACTAGATTCTAGATAAGGTCTTTGAATACCCAATAATCCTCAACATGGTGGCCCAACATGCGATGGTATGAGAAAAAGTTAGGCTCATTTACAAGGTGAACTTCACCTGGTCTCTTGGGTTTTGGCAAGGTGATCTTGCCTACTTCCAAAGCCAACTTGAAGAGCTTCTTGACTTTATCCATGCAGAAAGAGTAGGGTTTACTTCTTCTTTCCTCCAGCGACACTCTTTGGTGAGAAGTTTCCCTTTCCTTTTGTTGTTCTTTTAGTTGAGTAGAGATCGCACCGCTCTGCTTGCACCTCGGCCTCTGGGTGGAGGTGGTGGTGGTGCTAACTTCTTTCTTCTTCTCATCCTTCCTAAGTTGAGGAATTTATTGGAGTTGGTATTGCCAAGCTTGGTGTTGGGAAGAGATTACTATTCTTTCACAAAAACATCTCATCTCGTGCCTTATTGTTGAGGTGTTCAGAAGTGTGTATCTCTTCGCCAACTAACTTCCAGCCAATGTTCAGATGGAAGTTTGACTGGCAAAGGCGCACGACTTCAGCTTGATCGATTTCTTGCACATCATGCATCACTGTATTCCTCCATTGTAAGGTGTAATCAGTGCATGACTCTCCTAAGTTTTGACTTAGCATGGATAATTCAGCCAACGAGACCTGCTTCTGGGTTGAGAAGAAATGTTGGATGAATAACTTCTACATTGCATCCCAATCTGGGACTGATCCTAGCTTCAATGTCCCATACCATTCAAATGTCGGTCCAGTCAAGGATGATACGAACAACCTCAATAAGTATAACTCATTATTGGCTAAATCGTGGCATTGAGCCACAAAATGGGTGAGATGTTCTCTCGGTGAGCTCACTCCCATGTACTTATTAAATTTGAGTTGAACATAACCCACTGGCATCCGAGCCTCTAGGTGTCTCACCAGGTAAGGGACCGTATAGGGGTTGACAGGGTCCAAGGGCTTATTATCCAGCCCGTCCATGGCTGACAAACGGGCACTTGCTCGACCATAGTCTTTTGCCCTATCATCTCGTGCTCTTTTTCCATCTGAAGAGATTGGATGAGGGCAGTAAGGTGTTGAATCATTCCCTACATCTCCTCCATTTGCTGTTTGGTATTGTCTTCTGATGATGTCTCACCGATCACATATACGGTGTTGATTGGAACCATCGATGGAGGAGTTGACTGATGTAGCGACGTACTTGAGGCATGCTTTCATGGGCATGTATATGTACAAAAACATACAAAATATGATTCGTCAAATTATATCATATTGATATGGTTTAACTTATGACTGTAATAATTTAATTAGACATGACTCAATTAACAACGATCACGTTTTTTTTTTGTTTACCGAAACGGAAAATAAAGAGATACAGAATGGTGAGGGGCAAATGACAGGTCGTGAGCATGGATCTGTACGTTTACGGTTTTGCATAGTGGGTGTTGTCGAGCCTATATCTTTAATTCATATTTTTCATTATATTTTTTAATTTTTATTGTATATCAAATGATATATTAAATAATTTTAATATTTTATATTAAAATAATTTTATTATCAATTTTATAATATTTAAAAAAAATTATAAATATCACGTTATCTAATTTTATTTATTAAATAAGAACATCTGGAATAAAAAAGTCAATGAAATAGAACTTGAGTTGGGAGCGAAGTGTTTGTCAAACCAGGTTTTTTATTGAAATTGCGTGGCACAAGGTCACGATACCTCTGGCTCCAAATCCCAAAAGCATCATCATCTCCTGCTACTCCCGTGGACGTGGTGGGACAGAGGGACGAGCTCGGAGAGCGGCGTCGACAAGGGCGTGGACAGCGGAGAGGTCCTGCACATGGGGCAGGAACCGTTGATCCTCAGCCACGCATCGACGCACATGGAGTGGAAGCGGTGGCAGCAGCCGGGCATCATCCTCAGCATCTCCCCTTCCCCGTACTCGCAGATGCAGATGGAGCAGACCCCGTCCCCACCGGCGCCTCCCTTGGGCTTCGCATAGGGGAAAGCTGGGTAGGAGTTGATGGACGCTTGGTCGAGCCCTGCAACCTGTTCCCCACCTCCGCCGCCTTCATGCTCCTCCTCCGCCACGAATATGATCCGAGGGATCACGATCTGGCCGTCACGGCTGGAAAAGTCGGCGGCGGGGCCTAGGGTGTTTGGGTTTGGAATCCGGTTGCGGTGGCAGAAGAGGAAAGACAGGAGGACGACGGTGATGAGGACGAAAGGGAAGCCGATGGCGAAGGCTACCGCGTAGCCGATACCCAAGTTCTCAAGCTTCTCCAAGGAGGAGGCCATTCACGATCTCTAGAGGAGAGGTCCGTCGGACATGTTATTTTCTCCTCCTCCTCCTTGGCTCTTTGGCCATTTTGTTTTGCTCCAACCACTGCATTTATTGTCACTACCGGACGACGCGCTCTTCTAACGTGCTTACTGCACTGCCTCTGCTGCTGTCGGCCCTGGCGGTGGTTGGCGACGGTGCTGGCGGTGGTGGCAACGTTCGTGCCGTGTCGTCTTCGTCACACACACGTTTGGTGCGGCACCGGCACCGCATATGTGGCATACATGGATGATCCATCATTCGTGCAACGGCCCCCACGCCCAAGCCTTCATTTAATAGTAACCATAAAATGGTCCCGAAGACACAGACAAGAAACGAACAAAAGTTAGGCAAAGTGTAGAGGTCGGGCCACCCGTAGATTGCTTGGTTTGGCCCGAAATGTGTTGGATCTAGCATAACCTGACTCGACCAGTCGGATTGGGTTGGATCAAGGATTTAGGAAAAATTGGTCAATGGGTCGGTCTGGCCTGATTCGAAATAATGATCAGGTCGAGTTGAGCTCAGCAGGCTTAAAATATTTAATATAATTTTATATATTTAAAATAAAAATTCAATTTACATTTCTTCATCCTTCTTCTTATACTCAATTTTTAAATCTCATTCTTTATCATTTATTTCCAGACTTATGATAATCTTTATGAATAAGATATATAACAAAGGAATTTCTAGACAGACTTTCTTAATTTTCCATATAACGGGCTTTAGGTCAATGGCTCCCAAATCAGTTGACCTTAGGGCATTTGCTATAAAGATACCCATACAAATTTAATAACTCAGATGATTAAGGTCTGTATGTTGAAATTTTGGTACTTCATGACATTTAGCATATGGTACATGTTTCTTAGGAGACATTTCACAAACTTTCTAAACTACTTATGTAATGAGCTTTGAGCCAATGACTCCTAGATCAATTGATCTTAGGGTATTAGGTGTTGAAACACCCTTACAGACTTAATTGCTCAAGTAGTCTAGGTCACACATTTGGAGTTTTAGTTTCTCCACATGTATAGTATATTTACAATATAACATAATAGCCATAAATTTATATGATGTTCATGGTCAAGGATTGAATGTGTAAAGTGAAAAGACAGTAATTTTCACTAACAATCTTGTTAGACTAGTTTTCAGACTTCATTTCCACCATAAGTGTCATAAGATCTTTTCTTCTATCAGATCAGTTCATTGAATTTCAACAGAACTCACTTATCCACTCATGATTCATCATTTAACCACATAATCAATCAAAACAAAATAATCCTAGTAAATGAAAAGAAATTAGTAATACAAGATAACTAAACAAAATTAAAGAAAAACAAAACCAAAATAAAAGAAAAACAGAGTACATAATTTTTTTAAATTTTTAATAAAACAATTGACTAACCAGAAAAAATATTAACATAATACTGACCTACTCAGATGACATTTGGTATTTTTTAAAGTAATTGGGTCAGTTATAGAAAGGTTGTAAAAATAGGTTTTCTAAAGATAAATTGTCTTTGGAATTTTTGCAAAACAAATAAGTGCTCAATGGAATTTCCTCTCAAAAAGATCAAAATTTCCTAAGAGCTGGTGGTTAATCTGTCAAAAATTAGTAGATTTACCAGAATATCTGGCAGACACTTACATCACTCAAATGGTGCCAAATTCTCAAGTCTCTTCTAATCCTTGAAAACTATCTTTTATCCATTGACTTTGTAAAAATATTTGCAAGTTGTTCCTTTGTCATTATTGCCAAACTTCACGTATCCTCTATCAACATCTATCAGATCCTCCATAATGGAACAATCACTTGTCATATGCCTTGAAGCTCCACTATCCATTATACGTCTTGATCTTTTAATCTCTACCTGTAAAGTATGTAGAAATTATTGATTTTGGTACCCAAATTTGCTTGGGTCCTAAAGGGTTAGATTTAACAACAGAAAATCTATTAACCTTAGGCATCCAGATTTTTCCTTTTTGATTAAATTTCTTCTGCTCAAAGACATATTTCTCATCAAATCGTTTGGGTATGAATCCATTTGTATAAGGAACTTTTATGTTTTTGACAACCTTTTTCTATGTTTGTGTATTCTGAATTAATTCAAACTTTATATTTTTTGTGATTCTTTAAATCATTAATTTTAGAAATAAACTTTTCAAAATCATTTACAATAGAAACAAATTTAGCTAATTCTTGATTTTCAGATTGCAGTTTCTATTTTTCTAGTTCCAGATTCTTATTTAATTTTTCCAATTCCTCAATATAAGTCATGCATTGTGTAAACTTAGATTGTAATTTCCTATATTTAGTGTTGACTTTATTTAAAGACTTGTAAATTTGAAAAATCAATAGTATCTCGGTCAGAACATACCTTAGTGTTTGCAATAAAGCAAACATTTGCCAATTCTTCTTCATTTTCAGAAGAGAAAGACTCTTCACTAGATAAGCTGCTATCATCCCAAGTCACTTGAAGAGCTTTCTTCTTGTATTTTTTATTTCCCTTCTTTTCCTCCCTTTTCTCCTTCTTCTCCTTTTTAGATTTTTTAAGTGCTGGACAATCTTTTTAATATGTCCAATCTTGTTGTAGTTGTAGCAGGTGAGAGTTTCTTTCCCTTTTTCTTTGTTGTCTTTCTAAGATTTCATTCCCTTTTTCCAAGCTTTCTTGAATTTTCTCACCATCAAACTGAAATGCTCATTATTAGTACTTAAATTAATTTTAGTTTTAGAATTTACCTCAAATGCTATTTCCTTTTTCTTTTTAGATTTTGAATTCTTCATTTCCTCCTTCTCTGCGTTCATTTGAAATTCATAGAAAGTAAGATTTCATGAGTTCCTCCAAGGAATAACTATTTAGATTTTTAGCCTCCTCAATCACAGTAGTCTTTTTCTCCAACTCAGCCATGAGAAATCTCAACACCTTTCTCACAAGTTCCTGTTGAGAAAATTCCTTTCTCAAGCCTTTTAAGGTATTAGTAATATCAAGAAATCTAGCAAATATGTTTCCAACAGTTTCAAATTCTAGCATCCTAAATAACTTATATTTTTGAACCAGTAAATTTATTTTTGTTTCTTTCACTTGATTTGTTCCTTCATGAGTTACTTATAAATTATGTCATAATTCATGAGTAGTTTTACAACTAGAGACTTTATTAAACTTATCTGCAATTAGGGCGTAGAACAGTATATTCAAACCTTTAGCATTCAATTGATCTCTCTTTTGCTCTTCTTCAATCCATACATCTATGGGAGTTGCTGGCTTTGTGTATCTATGTATAACCATCTAGAGTTGTCAACCGGGTCATGCCAGCACTGCCTAGCACGGCCTGACATGCTTTGACCATGCTAGTCAATGGCACGACACGAAAATTTTTTTGTGCCATGGGTCGTGCCTGGGCTGGACCCCCAGCTAGTTCGTGTCGTGTTGGCAGGGTGAACGGTCATCAAGTTGTGGGAGGGGGCGATCGGTCATCGGGTCGTGCGACCAGCAAGGTGAACGATTGCGTGCGCGGGTGGCTGGGAAGGGTGAACGGTCACGTGCGCGAGCAACCAAGTGGGGTGAACGGTTGCATGCGTGGGCGGCTAGGTGGCCTGGGTAGGCAGACTGGGGCCTAGGGAACCTTGCCTAGGCCAGCCGTCGGGTCATTAGGCCAATAACCAGGTCCTACTCCCAGGAAGAAGAGTCAACGACTGGAACTCTGGAAGTTGGAAGAAGAGCCGAAGAGGGGAAGGGAAGAACTGAAGAAGAACTAAAGAAGGGAAGGGAAGAACTGAAGAAGAGTTGAAGAGGGGAAGGGAAGAACTGAAGAAGAGCTAAAGAGGGGAAGGGAAGAACTGAAGAAGAGTTGAAGAGGGGAAGGGAAGAACTGAAGAAGAGCCGAACAGGAGAGAAGAAGGGAAGACCGGAATAAGTGAAGTCGTGAAGAAGAAGAACTGAAGTCTGAAGAAGAGAAGGAGAAGAAGAATAAGAGGAAGAGCCGAAGTGCCTGAGCGGCTGAGCCAGCCACCGGGTCATTGGGTTGGCTGCCGGGTCGCAGCACCAGGTCCCAAGAAGAAGAGCCGAAGAGGGGGGAAGAACTGTGAACTGAAGAAGATGAGAGAAGAAGAAGGGAAGACCGAAGACCAAAGACTAGAAGAACTAAAGTCTGATTTATCTGAACTTTGAAAAAGAGAAGAAGAATTGAAGAAGAGGAACGGGCGACCGACGTCACAGCTTGCACGATGCAACGGGTAGGGTGTGCAACAGGAAAGACGTGCAATGGCCAATCGGCGGCCGGCTACCGCGTCCAACGGCCAACGGGCGACCAGTTGCCACGTCTAATCGCCAACAGGTGGTCCACTTCTGCGCAACGGGCAGCCCGCTACCGCACAATGGGTGGCACGCTTTCGTGCAACAGGCAGCCTGCTGCCACACAATGGGTGACACACTTCCACGTCCAATGACCAATAGGTGGGCCACTTTCGTGCAACAGGCAACCCACTTCCGCACAACGGGCAGCACGCTTCCACACAACGGGCAGCTGGCTGCTGTGTCCAATGGCCAACAGGCAACCCACTTCCACGCAACGGCACACTTCCGCTCAACTGGCGGCCCACTTCCATGCAACCGGCGGCCCACTTCCGGGCAACAAGCGACCGGGTGGAACGATCGGCTGCCACCTCAACGGCTCAACCAACTTTTCTCTATAAATTGAGGGAGTTGGGTTTTTTTTTTCACCCAACTCACTCCTCATCTCCTCCACTCCAATCTTAAATCTTAATTCTCAATTCTCAATTTCTCAAATTTTCTCACTCAATTCACATTTCAGTGATTTCACAAATCACAAACAATGGCGCACTACCAAGGTCAAAGTTCTGGAGGCTACGGATATCCTGAAGAAAACTTTCCTAAAGCTAAAGTAACGCCGTCAATGGAGACTACTGGAGCTTCAACTTCAACTGTGCCACCGAGGAAGTCTTGGAAGAGAGCTTTCATTTGGTCAAAGTACACAATAATGATGAAAGCTGTGGTGGACGGCACTTCAGAGGAACAAGCCTTCTGCAACCTCTGTAACGTCGACTTCTCTTGCAAAACATCTGGTGATACAGGTCATTTAACTAAGCATATTAGTATATGTAAAAATAGGAATAAGGATAAAACTATTCAAACCTAACTTTCTTTTACTCCTGAGAGTAGTGTTAGTTCATAGATTTATGATTCTGAAAGAGCTAGGGACTTGCATGCTAAATTTATTTGTTAAGAAGATTTACCAATAAGTTTTGGAGGAAATAAATATTTTGATAATTATATTAGTAAAGCATATTGTCCACAATATAAACATGTATCTAGAAATACTATTAGGTCAGATATTATGAATTCATTTAATAAGCTTAGATTAGAACTTATTAATATTATGAGTACAATAATGACATGTATAGCATGCACTTTAGATATTTGGTTGGGTACATAGTTGTAACTGCATATTATATTGATCAAAATTAGATTTTACAAAAAAGAATAATAAGATTTAGAAAAATTCAACATCTACATACTGCTGAAATAATTTTTGCAAATATTATGAAAATTTTTGATTTATATGGAATTAGAAATAAAATAGGTAGTATAACTTTGATAATGCAACTAATAATACTGCAACATTACCAATGTTTAAAACTAGAATAAGTCCACCAAATGGTTTTAAATTATTTCACCAAAGATGTATGTGTCACATAATTAATATTATTGTACAATCAGGTGTAAAAGAAATTAAAATTTATATTGAACTTTATAGGAAATATTATTGTACAAGATCAAGTTGAAGAATTTACCAAGCAACTCACAAACTTAAATATTTCAAAATTAAAACATTGTAATTTTTATTTTTCAAATTGTAATTTTTTTAAATGTAATTGTAAATTTGTAATAATGTAAATATAAAATATGTAATTCATTAATAAATAAAAACTTAATTTAATTATATGCATTGTTGTCTCTGTTACTTCTAGAGGTATCTAAGTACAGCAGATTCGAATGAGATTAGCACGTGTAGGAGGGAGAAAACACGAAGGAAAGTCGAAATCATGGCTGGCGACGACTTGGACGCGCGGCTAGGGTTCCAGGCGCGCCCAAATGCCCAAATCACAAATGCAAACGAGATTTACGTGGTTCCCCAACTTGGGTACGTCCACGGGTGTCTCTCCTTGGGTTCTTCACTATCTTCAAATGGTGGATTACAAGAGAAAGGGAAAGGGAAGAGTGGGATGGCCGACGCACCAAGGGTTGGCTCGGCCTCCTCACACAAAGCTTCTCTTCTAACAAAAATGATCTCTCACAAAAACCCTAATTCCCTTTTGGGCATTTGGATGACCTTATATAGTGGCTAATCATCTATGACAAAAATGCCCTTACAAACATAATAAGATTCAAGACATATTCAACAATTCCAAATGTCCTCTCGATCACATTTCTCAAAGATGAGTGCAAGTAGTTAAAATTCTCTTCTACACCTCTAGGTTGGGAGTGTTGAAACTCGGGTAAATGGTACCTTATTGTTTTGTATGAGGCAAGAAATCTTTTACAATTCGGATAACCTCTACAAGATAATATTTTCCTATACAAAACTCAAGTAGTGAAGAGGTGAAGTACGTTTTCAGGCATAACATGGGGCAGAATCGACAAGATAGTTGATATTTATGTAATAAGTAGTGTGTAAATAAAGCGAACCTTGTGGTGGAAAGGGGAAGTGATATCGGGGATTTGACATTGCATGTTTCAAAACTCTAAAATCATGTGCAATGCCCTCCCACCCAGCTGATGCAAAAATGAAGCGCATGTTGAAGTCACAAACACTTGGTACATTTTGTGTGGTTCGCTTTGCATCTCGACCACAACGATGTGCAATATGTTGGGATTTTGGGACAACACAATGAATGTGGGTTCCATCAAGAGCTCCAATTGTGTTGTGGAAGAATAGCATGAACCTTCCATTATCTTTTAATAACTGTGGTGTGTCTATCAATGATTCCTTTGGTAAAATCACATTAGACATCTACGCTATTATAAGCATCCAATACTTTGTGAATATATTTACTAATTGTTTGTCCAGAGTGTTGGAGTGCTACATGCATCATTCTATTTTTGCTTCCATGTGCACATGTTTCCAAAAATAGTTTGACTTGTTCTTCAACACTCACCCAATGACTATCAGTTAGGAGAGTATGTTCTTTTAGAATGGAACATAATCTCCTAAATGTATTTGGCATCATTCGACATGTGTCAAAATAAATTCTCCAATGTCCATTTAACATGTTTGACACCACTTCACCACCAATGTATCCAACATTATGCACTGTAGCCTATGTTGGATATGCTAAATTAAGCAGGTGGAGTATTTGTGTTTCAAAATGAAGTATCAGCTGAATTAGATCACTAAGATCTAGGTCAAGAAAGTCCCCATAACTATTCAAAAACCTAGAAAATTAGCAAAAAAATTACAAAAATTCATCACTAATGAAATAAAAGTAGTAGAGTAATCTGAGATAATCCTAGAAAAAAACTAATCTGAGATTATAAACAACAATAAATATGGTCTATCTATCTTTAAAAAGCAATGAAATAGATGTAATATTTTACTAAATTTTTTTAATGTAACCAGATAGAAGTAAAAGTACAAGCATAATCAAATCTAGGTCATTCAAATAAAAGTACAAACATTCATCACTAATATCTGTAATACAAAATTACGAAAAACTTTAACATTTACCTATGAGAAAAATAAAATGAAAATGGTAAAGTAAAAATGATATATTTACAATATTCACTGTAAAAACAACAAGTAAATTTACAAAATTCACTGAAAAAATAGAATACCAATTTATTACTGAAAATTTTCAATATTCACTGTAAATTTATAATCTTCACTGAATTTTTTTTTAGAAATTTTTGAAAGGTAATCCCACAAGTTCAAATGCAAGTATTACTCTCTTTGAATGATCATAAAAGTAATGGAATGCTTACTCATTTGGGTCCATGATGAGGGGTAGATCGGGTGGTTCGGGCGGTCATGGTGGGAGGAGGGGCGGATCGAAGGTGGTAGACCATCACTGCGATAGGAGGGGCAAATCAGGCGTAGGAGGAGGGGTTGATCAGGCACAGGAGCTGGTGCAGGCAAGAGGACAGAGTGGATCAGGCATGGGAGGAGGGGCAGATCAAGTGCGGAAGGAGGCGCGCGTGGGAGGAGGGGCAGATTAGGCACAAGAGGAGGTGCGCAAGGGAGGAGGGGCGGATCGAGTGCGAGAGGAGGGGCAGACTGGCGACTGTAGGGCTAGGGCAGTGCAGAGATGTATTTTTCAGGAAAAAAGGGTGAGGATATTATCAGAATTTTACATATAATTGCTACAATAAAGGAAATTGTTACATTATCTTATTTCACTTAAATTACTATATACAACCAACTACATACAATAAATACCTTACCCTACTTTGTTAACAAACATAACCAAAAGGCACATTGAAACATGTAGCTTGTTTAAACAAAGGCAAAGTCTTGGATATTTAAACATGTAGCTTGTTTAAACATGTAGCCGACGGATCGAACAATTTACCAAGGACAAATGCTTGGATATATTATATTATCAAGCCTTAGGTTAAGCACTTAAGCACAGTTTGGTTGACAACCTGACCCAGTTTATTACAAGTAGTAGGTTTAATATGGAAGAAAACCATTAATTTCATGTTATCTATTGTTTGACAACGACGACGACAACGATACCGCCGATGACGACAACGACGGGCGCGGACATGGCGTTGGGTCGCACGTGCAGCAATCGACGCGAGAAAAAGCTCTGCAACGTGGGTCCCAAATCCCATGTCCTTATCCGAACCTTGGGTGATAAATTATTAGCAAAGATTCCCCCGTTAGGTAGGCTTCTTTGGGTCGACTTAGTTTCTTTTTGAAAAAAGTGTTGGGTCATTCATTTTAATTGTACGTATTAAATACCAATTATAATATAATAAGTGAAGTCCTTGCACTTGCTTCCAAACATATGGGTCCCGATCGACAAAGTGGGTGGAAATATATTATGAATCAGATAAGAATTATATTAAAATCGGATTTTGAGAAAGCATTGGATGGTGGATTATATTGGGACTTCTTTTTATATGCGCTTTAAGAATAGGATTTTGGTGAAAGATTGGATAGGCCGGACGTGCTTATGGATAGCCCAAGTCTTTATTACTCGTAAATATTGCTACATTTAACTGCCACTTAATATTGCTACATTTACAAAGATATTTTCAACCCGTCCCCCCTTAAGAAAATTACTGTTGCCAAGGTCCATGACATTCAATTTAGAAGCCGGCAAACTTTTATCCATATATAACAACTATTAATTCATTGGCATCTCTTGGGATAAACTTATGGATTTCCTTCAATGTTGTTTCCATCTGCAACTCTCTAATCAGCCTGATGGCATCCCCAAGACTGTTTCTGCTAGTGGTGTTTTCACTGTCAAATCCTGTTATAGCCTTTTAATTGAAGGAGGTCTTTGTTTTGACTCCTACAACATGATATGAAATACCAAGGTTCCTTTGAAGATGAAAATTCACGCCTGGCTTGTCATCCAAGATTGCTTGCTTGTTAAACAAAAACTTTGCAAATGGGGTTAGATTGCAGATGATGTCTGTTTGACCTGCAATATTAGTGTTGAAATAACTAAACACATTTCCGTGGAGTGTAATTTAGGGGGGATTTGTGTTTATTGGAAATTAATGAAAAAGAAAGTTTGAAAAAAAATTTATTATTGAAATATTAAAAATTTAGAAATGAAAAATTTTATAAGACCATTTGTACACTCTTTTATGAAAATTTAGGAAAATTTATATTTAATTTTAAAAAAATTAAAAATATTCTAGATTTTTAACATTCTAATGATAAATTTTTTCAAATTTCTCTTTCCATTAATTTCTAAGACACACAAACCCCCCTTTAGCTTTTACTTTTTGGAGCTTCATTCTTATAATATGTTAGACATCCTGGATGATAACTTTTTCATTAATGTTTTACATTCCAAATTTAGGATTAATTTTTCTTTTAGATGATATTATAGAGGGAAATCCATTACCTATTACCGAAAAATCGTCATCTTTTACCTCTCAAAATCTGTCACCTTTTCCCCGTCACCTTTTCTCATAGGTGACGGATTCCACAAATCTGTCATCTATTACCCTTAAAAAAGGGTAAGAAATAGTGAAAAAGGTGATGGATTCACCTTTCTCCCCACAAAAATCGTCACATTTTTCCTATATAAAGGTTAAAAAGAGGAAAATGTGACGAACCAAATCTATCACTTATTTCCCTTAACCACAGATTCTATTCCATTTGTGATAATACATGGAATACACTACATTTAGAACATCATAGAAAAAATACGTTAATAATGTATATTTTAAAGATATAAAATGTTCAACACTAGTTAATTATTAACTATTTTATTACTTGGTCATGATGATTTGGTGAATTTATTTCATTGTCAGAAGTTGAATGACTACTATCCTACAATTGAATTTAATTACAATTGTAAAAAATAATATAGTAATTTGTAATAATAAAGAGAAGTAATTGTAAAAAACAATTATTAGAAGTTGAACGACTACTATTTTGTAATTGAATTTAATTACAATTGTAAAAAAAAAAAGTAATTTGTAATAATAAAGACAAGTAATTTATTGTAAATATGATAATTGAAGCTTGATAAATTTATTTTGTACCTCTTCGTGTTGTTGTTCTGGTGATGGATTTTGAGACACCAACATTAAGAGAAGAAAGATTAACTCCCTACAATTGGAAATAAAAATATTAAACTTGAAATAGATATTAACATTAATAACAATTACGTAATACATAATGAATTAAATGACGATATATATATTGGAAGAGCACTACCTTGAGAAAAAAATTGATTTGAACTTCCACCAATGGAAACAATATAAAAGATATTACAAAGAATTAATGACAAAATTTAAATTTCTAATCAATCACATCATATTTCATGATATACAAACCTATTGAAAAATTTGGTGCACCTTATCATTCATTTGTATTATGAAATGTTGCATTTGGTTGTGATTTTGGATTTGGACTTTTTGCTTTTCTTGTAGTGTTTTTATATTTTCTCTCGTATCTTGTATATCACTCTTATAAGTGTGTGATGATATTTGTTGTTGTCACGTAATATCTATTAGTTTTGGTCTTATGCCTAAACAATGTACTCTACCACGTTGTTCTCCATCAACAACTTTTCCAAATGCATCATCACGAGATATAAGAAGATTATCAGCACCTTCCTCTTCACTCATTAGTGCTTTTATTTCTTTAATTTGATCCTACATGAAAGTATGATATAATTAATTATATACAAGTAAATTATAGCAATTAATGAAAAGTACAATAATGTAGACATTCAAGGAAAAAATCTTACCACTGTCTTTTGAGAATGTTCATCAATTATAGAAGCATCTTTCTAACTTCTACTCATAATAAAAATATCAACTCTATCCAAGTCTTTACTCGTTTCTTTTCGCTATATATAGGAAAAAAATTATGATGATAATAATAATATATAACAATATATACAACAATAAAAAGTTATTCAACTTACAAAATCATCAGTAAGTCTTGCTATATTTCTTACTCTCATGCAATACGTAGAAATCATTTTTGATCGATTTTCTTTATTCTTTATTCTTTTCTCCTATATTTAATACAATTATTATGTAAAATGTAACTAAATTAAATACTGAATATGTGTAACTAAATTAAAATTTATCAATCTTCACATAAATTATGTACCTCAAATCTAAGAGTACCCTAATATTCTACTAAGTTGTGTCATTGTGTAGACATGATATAATCATTTGGAGGATTGTTACTTTCTCCACTTTTCAACTATTGTTTGTGAAGATAATACTTCCATGTCTTCCAATCTTTTCTAATGATTTTCAAGGCCCATTGACAAAGTGCAGGGTCTGGTGGTAAATCATATTTTTCCTATAAATTATATAAAAAGGTAAGATATCAATCACAATTTGAATCTCACTATCAACTATGCATGTAATATATACAAAATCATTATTACTATACCAATATCTTGTTGAATGCATCTTCTTTGCATATTTCTAGCATATGTTATTTGATTGACAATATGACTCCATTCTTTACAATAATTCTACAATACGTCGCTAGACTTTTCCCCTATCGATTGACTGTATTTATTAATTGATACATATATTTTCTCTTCCTGTTTCATTGTAATAATTTTTGACATCACTATGGGTCCTCTAGTCTTCTTCCCATGAATATCTTGTATAGGTATGTTGGTGCAATATGTGATGGTCTCACTTCATCTATTGCAGGAGTCCTTGTGTGTTCTGTAAAATTTAATGTACTTGGAATAGATTCTTGTACATCAAAACATCTTCTTACTAATATTTTTTTCTTACGCATCTATAAAATTAAAACAAATAATTAATATACAAAAATATGTAATATATATGACTCAAAATATGTTATAAGACGACACATGATTCAGTATAACAATCTTGTTCAATCAGTATAACAAAACTACAAGGAAAAGTAAATGCAATACTGTTAACGTGGACCATTTAATTTTATCTATGATCAAAGTAAAAAGTTTAAGGAAACTATTTATTTACATAAACAATTAATATCGATAAGAAGAATAGGTGATAGGTGACAGATTTTAGATACATGAGTGATAGATGGTAAAATTCATCACCTATATAGGGAAAAGGTGATGGATCAAAGTTTACATTTATCACATTTTCCTTATTTTCCTATAGTGAAATGCCTTGTCAACCCTCCTTTTTTCCTTCTTTTAGGAGTTTCTTTGACATCATTCACCTTCCCCTACTCCTAATTTCTACAAGTACTATTATTTTCATGATAACATTTACATTTCTCAATTCACTCATTCCATTATCAAAATCACTATTCCCCCTTTTCTTATCTTAAAATCATTCACCTAAAAATCACATTTTTTTACTCTCAAAATGTGAGAGTGAGGTTAGTGAATGATCCCCACTCAACTCTAGATTAATTGCGCCGAGAGGGCTACCATCGAAGATCGCGTCGGAGAGAGCGCGATAAAGGGCGCACAGGGGCAAGAGCGACGATATGGACAATAGCAGTCGAGGGGGCGAGAGCGATGTCGAGGGGCAAGAGCCAACATAGGGGCAAGAGCAACCGTCGAGGCATCATCGATGTATGGGGGCGAGAGCAACCATCGGGGCACTGTGGATGTGCGGCCGAGGTTGACAGCTATGGTGACAATTGGAGGCGAGTAGGCATAAAGGCAAGCGGGCACAAGGGGATGAGAGGGATTTCCACACAAATCTCGTCTTTTGACGCGAGGTTTCATTTCTATCGCTTCACATTGCATGAACAGTGCGACAGAAATGTTGAGAAACGATTTTCGACATGCACAAACATCAGGATTGTGGGAAATGAATTCATTTCATTTCTTTTTTGCCCAATTCCAGGTGGCACAAACACCCACAAGAATTATATTAAAATTGAATTTTGAGAAAGCATTGGATGGTGGATTATATTGGGATTTCATTTTTTTATGTGCTTTAAGAATAGGATAGGATGCGCTTGTCGATAGCTCAAGTCTTTATTACTCGTAAATATTGCTACATTTAACTGCCACTTAATTTGGAGTTATTATATATATATATATATATAGAGGGCACGAGTTCTGTAGGTGCCTACAGAAGTGACTTCTGTAGGCGTCCGTCGATCTTACGATCGACGGTTGAAATTGAAAAACTTAAAAACACACTCTCTCATGCACGTGAAATTTAAAAACACTCTCTCTCATGCCGTAGGTGAAATTTAAAAATACTCTCTCTCATCAGCAGGTGAAATTTCAAAACACTCTCTCTAATGCAGC